>VZSF01006288.1:0-12672 GCA_013398295.1 Chionis minor
GGCGCAGGCAAGAGGACGGGGAGCGGGGGGGGCTCCGGGAGCAGCCGGGGCCACGCACTGGTGCAGTGGGAGACAGGAGGGTGCGGGGGGAGCTCCTGGGCTGTTGCCCCATGGGGAAATCCTGTGTGAGAGCCCTGGTGCGCTGCATGAGCCGGGCCGGGGGGCGGGGGGGGTGTCTCTGGTAGCAGAAACGGGGGTGTCTCTGACTGCCAGCACCTCCAGGGGCCCCATCCCTGGCCCCGAGCGTCCCAGGCGGTGCCACACCTGGACACGGCTGGGCTGCACTCGGGGACCCCCACGGGAGAGCCGCTCGCCTGGGTCAGCTCTTGCTGGGAGGGTCCTTCTCCCCCCAGCCCAAACCTCACCGCAGCCTCTGTCCGGGGAAACACGGCTCCCCGGGCAGGAAACGTGCCCGCTGTGCCCCAGCCTGCCGCGGCCCGGCGGCCCTTCGCACCCCGGAGCCAGGGGCGCTCGGTGACGGCTCAGCCCCGCCGCCCCGTCCCAGGCCAGAGCATCCCTTGCACGCCGAAGCTCGGCATCCGCGCAGCGACAGAAAGGACCAGAAAGCGCTGGGAGGTTGTTATGGAAACAGCCACAAATTGGATCAGTACTTGGCGCAAGGAGCGGTTTGTGTGACTGATGTGGGAGCAGGTGGGTGTGACAGCCGCAGTGGTGCGGGGGCCCTGCAGTGGCACCCCCAGCTCCTGCCGCCCCGTGCCGTGCCCCCGTGCCGTGGCGGTGCTGCGGCAGCCCCTTGGCTTGCGGGGACAGCTCGCGACGGGGCTGCGGCAGGAGCTGCGGGCTGCACAGGCGTACTCCCACCTCGCCCCAGCCTCCGCGCGCTCTCTGGGAAGACGAAGGACCGAGGGGAGCAGAAATGCTGCTGAGAAAACATTTTCTCCCAATCCCCAGCCAAGCCAGGGCGCGCGGTGCGGAGCCAGGCTGCGGCGGCGCCTCTGCAGACAGCCCCGCCGCGGGTTGTGGGGTGCGCAGTGCGAGTGCAGGGCTGTGCTCCCACAGCCTGTCCTGGGGAGCTGGGCAAGCCTCTCGTCACTCCCAGCCACTCGTCACCTCCTGGGGCGAAGCCACAGACCCCGTGTCCTGCCCCGAGAGCATGGGCACACGCAGGTCGCCGGCGCTGGCCCAACCGTGCGAGCTCCCCGTGCTGCGACGCGGCTCACGTGCGGTCCCCGCCACCCGCAGCGCAGGGACACACCGTGACGGGGCCACCCGAGGCAGGAGGGCGCAAGCAGCAGAGTGCACCCTGGCGTTCCCCGGCCACCCACTGCGGGTGTGGAGCGGGGGGGAAGCCCACGCAGCGGCTCCATCCGGCCCCAGCGCGGGGAGCGGCTCAGCTGTCCGTCTCCAAAGTCGTCCCTCTCCTGGTGGAGAAAGCAGCTTCTTTGAAGAAGCCATAAACACTCGCTGAGTGGACGAGCTGATTATTTTCTGGCCAAGACACCAAGAGACCATGTTAAAAAATAATAACCGGCAAAGAGGATGAGCTCATTGGAGAACAACGGCTCCGGGCCAGGCCAAGGCCGGCGGAGCGGGGCCAGGGCTGTGCAGCCCCACACAGGCACTGCGGAGAGCGGGTGGCACCGCGCCTCGCTCCCAGGGCTGCGTCGGACCCTGAGGGGTCTCGTGTCCCAGCAGAGTGGGTGCCAGATCCTGAGGGATCTTGTGTCCCAGCGGAGTGGGTGCCGGATCCTGAGGGGTCCTGCATCCTGGCGGAGCGGGTCGCAGCTGGGTCCCGGTCGAGGGGCAGTGCAGACCCCGGCTGCCGACCCCCGTGCCCGGCAGCCCCCTGGGCTCGCCCCACTGAAGGTGACCCCCCGTCTGCCCGTCCCTGCGAGGCCTGCCTGGCCCTGGCAGGGAATCTGCCTGCAGCCACTGGAAAGCTGGGCTGAAACTGCCATGCCACCTCGTGTCCCCTCCGGGTTCTGCATTCCTGGGATTCCTCCCGTGCAGCAACATATTTCCTCGCTCCCTGTCCCGGGAGCAGCACCGGGACTAACCCGTCCTCCCTGGGCTGGGGTATGGCCCCGGTGCCCTCCCTGCTCCTGGTTTGCCCGCGGCTGGAGGAACCGGCAGCCTGGCTCCCGCCGAGCAGCCGTGTCCCTGCGACCCGCTGGAGCCCGTCGCTCAGCCGTGCACGGAGTGGCGTATGGGGGGAGGACGGGACACACCAGCGTGCCAATCCCGCTTGCCCAAGCCCCAGAGCTCGGCATCACGGTGCCCAGCTGCCTTATGGCCACGCCATGGCCAGGCTCTTCTCCAGGCTCAGTTCCACCGCTCTGCCCCCACCAGCTGCCCAGGGGAGGGAAAACACAGGGTGGGCTCAGCAACAGCATCCTTTGATGGCCACCGTGCCACCAGCACAGGACAAGCTGCTGCCCACAGAGGTCAGGTCCAGGGAACATGGGGACCCTGGCCCTGGTCACCCCAACAACCTGCACCCACATCCCCACCCACCCAGAGCTTCCTCTGGCTCAGGAAACCCGAACGCACCCTGAAACGGCTCTGCCAGAGAACCAGCGTGGACCCCGACTGCCACCATGCGCCACGATGCCATCACTAGTTTGTGTCACCTATGAGCCTGTCACGGGGGACACGGGGTGCAAGCTGTAGCACTGGCATCTCCCCCTGCACGGTCACCGCATGCCCCCGCACCTCTGCCCGCGGTGGCAGGAGGTGGGCAGCAGCACGGGGGTGCGCTGGGCACCTCCCTCCTGATGGAGTCCCTGGGGATGCCCCTGCCCTCGCCCGAAGGGGTGGGGAGGAAGAGGAGGGGCAGATGCAGCCCCAGGGCTGGGCACGGGCTCTGCCCAGGGAGCGGAGGGCACTGCATCCCCCCGGGGTTCTGCCCGCTGTCACCACGGTGCGTCCAGGTGCTGCAAGCACTCGCATGACAGGCTGCGAGCGAGGCGCCAAGCCGGCCCCATCCCGCCATCCCCATCGCTCAGCGTGTGCCGTAGGAGCCAGAGGGAGCTGAGCAGGCAGCTCTGCCAGCCCCAGCCATGCGGGCAAGTCCTGGGGCTGCCAGCACCCACCTTTGGAGACGGCCACCCGTCCCGTGTCCCACACCCGCTGCGCTCCCTGCCCTCATCCTGCGCTGCGGTGCCACCAGCCCCCTCCCCGGCGCAGGGCAGGGAGGATAAAACTTCTACGTACCCAGCTCTGCCTCCTCCTCTTCCTCTCCTTCGGCTGCTCCGAACCCCCATGGCCGCTCACGGGGTGAGCTAGCGGCTGCCCTGGCTGGGAGCGGGGGAACGGCCACGGCGCCAACTCTGCTGCTCGCTCGCTCGCTCGCTAACGCTAACTCGATCCAGGTTTGCTGGGAGAAAGGCTGGATGGAAACGCTTCTCCCACCCCAGCCCAGGCCCTTCTTAAAGATATAGCTACATGTCCCCGCTGCAGATGCCGGAGCCATGGAGACGGAGCGAGGCCGGAGCGTCCCGCCAGCCTGTCCTGTACGGCACGGCTGCTGGCTGGCATCCCTCTGGCACGTCCTGGGAGCCACAGCGAGGGGGTGATCGGTGGCACCCCTGGAGAGGAGATGCCACCCCACCACCCGCGCTGTTGCGCTGTGCCAGGCAGCGCCGGTCTCCCCTCTCCCGTAACTAACAAGGAACAGGCGGCCGGGCGAAGGGCTTTGCTCCGGACTCGAGCAGCCCGAGCAACCCCCCTCGCCTGTCTGCGGGGAGGGGACGCCCCACAGCGCTCCCCACGCCTGCAGTAGGAGCACCGGGCTCAGGCACGCTCCCGGAGGGGCTTGGGGAAAGGCTGTGGGAGACCCTTGCCGAAGCGCGGGTGGCACAAGCTGACGGGCACCACGCGCAGCCCAGCATGACCCACCAACCCGCCTCTTGCTGCCAGCCCAGCCCTCCCGGGTCTGCCCAGGGACATCCCTTAACCACGGCCCTTCCCCAGGGCTGGACAACTCCGGGGGGAGCAGGCGGTGTGTGGGGCAGGCAAGGCACCCTGCCACCCTGCCCTGACCCCTTGCTATGCCCGTCCTGCGGGTGAGCAGAGACCTGGGGCCACCGGGCAGCTTTCGCCAGCCCAAATCCCCCCCCCCCCCCCTTTCCCCTGACTTCTTCCAGCCGAGCCCCCCGCACTGGGAGCCCTCGGGCTTTCCATGTAAGTATGAAACGAGCCATTCCCATGCGTGGGCATCCACAGCCTGTCCCAGCCAAACCAGGAAAAGCGGGTTTGCAAAGCCACGGGGCTGCGGGGCCAGCAGAGCCACGTGTGCTGTGGCAGGGAAGGTACTGGTGCTGGCAGCGACCCTCCAACAGCTCTTGTCCCGAGTCCCCCCCACTGCCAGCTCCGGAGTGCATTAGCCTCGTTTCATGCTCCCGCTGCCCATTCTGCTTGCTGCCGCAGAAAATCCCCCTTAGCCTTTTTCTGCCACTTCAGGAAACGATCTGGCAGCTTCTGCCTGTCTGCCAGCTCCGGCAAACAACCCCTGGGCGCATGGCCCTGTCCCTCAGGCAGGGATTTGGGCATGTTTGGGGAGGCTGTGCGTGCCCATGACGTGGTGTGGGCGCAGATCTGCCGTGCCCGAGATGCCGCCTGGCTTGTGAGAGAGCGGAGGGTGAGGATGGCCGCGGGAAGCCTGGCGCAGCCGAAATGCCTCGTGCGCATGGATGAACCGCTCGGGTGCCGGGGAACCTGGCGTGCCAGCAACAACCTCACCACGAACTGCCTGCGCGCGGGTCACGTATCCGGTACGACACGGACCTGCCACCTCCAGAGCAGACGGTGCAGGCAGGTCTGGAGGATTTTGAGGAGCAAAGGCAGCTCCTTCCCGCTGCCACGCGTGCTTTCCTACGGCCAGACATCATCTCTAACGCCCGGCGTGGGGGGCAGAGCCTGCAGTGACTCCCCACATGAACACAGGCTGCCACCCCCCTCCCCGTTAGCAGCATCCCAGCTGCTTCGGAGGAGCCCGGAGACCCTCCCTCTGCCCTGGCTCACCCAGGTACCCGCCTCGACCCACTGCTGCCCAGACCCAGCCTGCCCACAGCCAGCGGGTTCCTCTCCCAGCGTGGGTTGCAACGGGATGAGCTGGAGCATCTCAGCCTCCCGGCAGCCCTTTGCCAAAGCCGTCAGCCGCAGGGCTCGCTGGGGAGCAGCCTGAAGAAGTCCAGAGCCGGCCCCACAGCCCCCCCAAGGCTGGCTGCACCCCACGGCCCCGGGGGAGGCAGCCATCCGGGCCTCCCCCTTGGCTGGGCTCCCGGCGCAAGCAGGAAGGGAGCCGGTCCCACACAGGCAGCCCCTTGCAGGTGGCCCCGGCAGCCCACGCACCGCCTGACAGCCGGGACCACCCGGGAGGCTGCCGACAGGAGCCAGGGAGCCTCTCCGTGAACCGGACAAGGATGCACCCACAAGCTGGACCTGCAAAGAGAGATCTGCTCCCTCTGCTCGGCTGGACGCAGCCGTGTGCGAGCCCCTGGGATGGCCATGGGCAGGCCCTGCCCGGCGGGGAGATGCTGGCGTCGGGCTGGGAGGGTGGGAAGGAGCCCCGGCACCCAGCGCTGCCGGCAGGGAGGGAGCCTGGGCAGCCCCCACTGCTCCGAGGGGCTGGGGCTGGCAGCCACGGGCGCAGCGAGCAAGCTGCGAGGGACGGCAAAGGGCGCTGGAGCCGGGATCCTGCAGACGCGTGAGGTTGGTCTCAGGGCTGGCCCCACACCAGCAAAGACCCCTCATCTCACCGTGCACCGAGCACGCGCGTCAAGACCACCCATGAGCGTCTCTCCAGGCACCGCTTCCCTGCTCAGTGCCCGGGCAGTCGCGGGGCCGCTGCGAGCTTCAGAACCCCCTTCCCTTTGGGATTTCAGAGGCCACGAGAGCCACGGACCGGCTGAGGCTCCGCCGAGAGCAGCCAGCGCGGAGTGCTGGCGGCACAGACCCCGACACCCACTGCATGCCCAGGAGCCCCTTGCCTCTGTGACAGGCACACGCGTGCACACTCAGACACTTACGGACACGTCAGCACACGCGTGAGGATGGTGTTTGCCTTGTGCCAAGGATGCGGGGTGACCTGCTGTCCCCATCCTCCTGCCTGGCCACAGGGACACTGACGCAGGATCCAAGCTCACACTGGGACCGTGCTGCTCAGTACGGATGCGGCTGGCAACTCGAGGTGCCATAACGGAGGAAAATTGCTGCTAACAGCCGCTGCCTGGTTAGCTGGGGGAATTGGCTTCTTCTCCCCGGCTGCTTCAATCTGCCATCATTAGATTAGCTCCAGAGGCTAACGACCCACTCCCCATCCCCGCAGTGCCCACCACGCTCAGCCTCTCCCACCGCCCAGCAGCTCCACTAAGGCTCCTGGAGCTGTGACCAGTTGCCTGCCGTCTCACCGTGCCAAGCTGACATCCGCGCCGGGGGTCAGGGCTCCGGTGGGAGAGGGTCCCTCAGCCCGGCGTGCCGGCGGGTACTCACCCAGAGCCGTGCACATGGCGGTGCTGGCAGCCGCAGCGCCAGCCCATTCCCCCGCCAGCAGCATCGCAGTGCCCGCGGTGGGCGGCTGTCCTCGCTGCCAGGCACGAGCGCAGGAGGAGGGTGGCGGAGCCCACTGGCACGGCTGAAAAGAAGAGGAGCCGATTCTCCCTGCCAGCACACTCGGCCCGTTCAGTGACGTGCCAGCTCTCGCTCAATCCAGGCTTTGTGCTGCCAGCCAACGGCCCCCGTGCGCGCGCAGTGGCCAGCGTGTTGCCCGGCCCCGTGCCAGCGGCCACAGGATGCTGGGTATGGGAAGCGGCCACGGTGCTGGGCACCAGGTACCCAGGGAGCACTGACCATGTTGGGAGCTGGATATGAGTCCCCAAGGGACTGGTGGGTTCCTAAGCAGCGAGGAGAGGTCGCTGGTGCTTCCCAGTCCCGGTTGGCAGAGGCGAGCCTGGCCCCGGGGTGAGCGGCACCTGCCTTTTGGATATCACAGTCCCAAGGCGACCTTTGCCGCGCCCAGGAGCTGCACCACGTGTTCCATGGAGATGGGCCGTCAGGTTTGCACAGCCTCCGGCACCGGCAAACTAGGAAAGTCCTACAAATGGCAGGTGCTGGGGGGACGAGCCGCTGGTGCGCAGCAGCGTGGGTGCTTGTGGCGTCACCCCTGGGCCCAGCACCTGGCACCGCCGAGAAGCATCCTCTCGAGGTGGGACAGGGACCCCCAGCCTGGCCCCGGGGGGCACCTCCCTCCGAAGCACAGACCCACCAGCTACTGGCGCTTTACAAGGCAACTGGCCGAAGGAGAGAGCTGGAGGCCCTCCCGTGGGTCAGGGTGCTCCTTTGGGCGCTATCAGAAATCCAAGCAGCGACATGTCCTCCCCCTGCCGCTCCTCGCTGCCCCGACAACCTGCACACGCGCCCAGGGAGCGATCCCGCCTGCACACTCACACCTCGGCCTTCTCCGGGCCTCGGAGAGATCGCTGCGGCTGGAAAACAGGTTGCCAAAGCGAGGTCCAACTCTTGCTTCCACGTGGAGGTGAATGCAGCCTTCAAACTGCTTTAGGATGACGCAAGTTTCTTTGGAGACACATAGTTGAAGCTAATCCATGTTCCTGTGCACTGTAACTGCTGCCATGTTCCCAGCTGATGCGGTGTTGTAAGTACTTCCTAAGAGGAACCACTCTACTATGGACACTGGCACTACCGGAGCCGTTCCTCTAAGCTCACGCCGCAGGGACCAGCCCAGGCAGGAGGAAACATGAATGCCAGGGATGCACAAGGCTGTGAGGGGACAATGGTGGCCTCTTCCCTTGTGCCTCCGTACACTTCTTGCTGGGTGACAGGGGTCCCGATGACCTGCTGCCCCCAAGGGACCTGCTGCCCCTGAGGGCCACAGCGCAGCTCCAGGGGAAAGACTGCCAGGCACATCAGCTCTCACGTAAATCCTTTCAAAAGTCTACCCAGGGGCGAAAATGGATTTGGGTCCATCTAAGCAGGAATCCCAGCAAAACCCCAGCAGGGAGAGAGGTCATGGCAACAAACTGGCTATGCCACCCCCAACACCAAGATGTCCCGAGCATGTTCCCCCCGCGCAGGGCCAGGCACCGCAGGGACCGCGCACCCACAGGCAGGGTGTGCCGGGGGCGAATTGCAGTCACGGGGGGTGGCAAAGCCCGGCCGGGGCTGCTTTTTCCTTGCAGTGACGTCAGCGGCACAGGGAAGCTGCTGCAAGGCAGGGGTGGTGTCTCCTCCGAACCACGGCGCTGCCCGCAGCACACCTCGCCAGAGACTGGCCGTCGGCCACCGCTGAGCACGGCCACCGCACAGCGATCGGCACAAGCTGGGTGACGCGTGCTGGTGGTTCACCTGCCTTCTCGTGAGCCGCTGCTGCAGACAGTTCCTGTTGCGAGGGAGGGTGGGCTCCCCCCTGCCCCTCTCTGGCAGCCCGACCTCTCCATCCCGGCCTCGGCTGGCCTCCCGCCTCCCGCCTGCGCGGGGCAGCCTTTGGGGAGCTGGGCTCTCCCCTCCGCCGCTGAAGTCGCTGCTGGTTTAGAAAAAAGCAGGCAGAGAAAGTGTCTTGGAGGTCCAGGGGGTTCCTGGGAGCTGCTCTGCCAGCAGAGGAGGCAGCGGCAGGTTGTGGCCGGGCTGAGCAGCACCAGGCTCCCAGGGCAGGGACCTCCGCAAACTGCTTCGGCATCGCCGTGGGTCACCCCACGCCTGCCACTGCCTGCCCTGATGGCCAAGGGGACTCGGAGCTGCCCCGTGACAAGTGCCCCTTCCTGGTGGTGGTGCACCATCTCATTCCGAACCACCCCTTCTCCTCCCCTGGCTGTGGACTGTCTCCTTCCCCGGAGCCCTGCACCGCTCCCGGCATCTTTGCTCCGACCTGAAGGGTGCTGCGCCCATGGAGAGGAGCTGGCGAAGGCGGCTGCGGGGGCAGAGGGAGCGGGGCTCAGCTACCCGGCCCCCAGATGGGAGCCCTGGGAATCCAGTAGGGTCACACGGGTGCATCCCTGGAGCTGTGGTCACGGCTGTGAGAGGTGGCTGCAGCCCCTGTCCCCAGCAGTGGCTCTGCCTGGGGCCGAGGGACAGCCCGGCCACTCCAGACCGGCCAGACACTCAAGCAGCTCAGCAAGGGTGTTTTTTAGTTTCTTCCTTTCTTTTTTTTTTAGACTGGTGCCAGGATCCAGGGGGAAATGCCTGTGCCAGCCCTTACCCACCCAGCGAGGAGAGAGCTGGTGGGGGGCTCAGGCTGGCTGGCGGCTCTGCCAACCCCCGGCTGGTTTCATGACGGAGGCTGGGAGGTCAGAGGACGGTGAACGCTGCGTATTCCGGCCAGAGCAGTAAACAGTTCCTCCTGCCAGCACAGCCCAGGGCTTCTTCCAGAGAACCGTCCCCACAGCTCTTCGGGGACGATGGCTTAAAGAGCTCTCGGCGCCAGGGCCCCTGTCCTCTTCTTTGCTGAGATTTGTTTCTAGAGCTGCTGGGTCCCGAGGGGAGAGCACTGAGCCGGGAGCAGTGGCTCGTGTCACCCAGCTGGTGCCCATGGTGCCACATGCCGGTCCGGGATCAGCATGAGAGCCACCAAGCCGGATTGCTGGGGGCTCTCCTGGGCTGCAAAGCCAGTCCCACCTTCAGCGCCAAGTGCTGGCAGGAGGGCCGGATCCAGCGCCACCCCTCCGAGACGCGGCCGTGCCGAGGGGAGCAGGACGGGGAGCCTGGTCCCTGCTCTGCTCTGGGCCGTGGTGGGACCCCCGTGCCCAGCCCTGGCACCCCCACCTCCACGCGCCGAGGGAGGCAGCAGCGTGGAGCTGCTGCCAGTGGGCAGGATGCGCCCAGCTCCCTGGGGACAGGCGCGCACCCTCCCCGCTCTCACGCAACTGCCGATGAATAAGAGCAGAGGAATCCGACAGCCCTTGGCTGCCGCTCGCACTGGAAACAACCACGCTGCCTCGTCAGATTAAGCACTCCCCTGGCCCTTTGCCGTGCGATTCCTGCGTCTGGCTGCAACGCTGCTACACCAGCATCTCCCCCTCCTGACGAGGAAGACAAGGCAGAGCCCACTGGCTCACAGCCTCCGGACAGACAGACACATCCTGCTGCACAGTGGTGACTCGAGCTCCCCGGCCGTGGGGCTTCCTTTGCCGGCGAGGAAACCAGCAGTTGTTGGATCCCTTTAGCCTGCCTGGGAGGAACCGAAGCCAGGCGAAGGCTCCTGACCCAACTGCGGAAGCCCAAACCCGGGAGCTGAAGCGGCGTGAGGACCATCCTTGGGAAGGACAAACCTCCCCGTGCCGACCTGAGCTGGAGACTGCAGCTGGCAGGCGCTGCAGCCGGCAACGTGCTGGGCCGGCGTTGGCTCCAGCCCTGCCTGGGCGGGATGGCACCCGCTTGCTCCCGGGACCTGCTCCATCACTCTCCTTACCAGCTGGTCAGGCCAGCTGCGACACGTCGCCCGGACCCCACTGGCTGCGGGAGGCTGCAACAGGGTGTGTTTGGTCCTGGGTGACGCTTCCCTGCACATCCAGGGGCAAGATGGGGTTTTACTCCAGTTAAAGAGGAGAAATGTAATTTCTGCCATTGGATCCTCTTCAAGACATGGAAATGAGAAGGAAAGAGAGCCCCAAACCCCAAGCGGGGTGGTGTTAAGCATTTGCTCCTCACTCAAGGGACTCTGCACGGTGCCACAGCTCGGCGCAAAGCGTCACGCGCAGCCTTGCGCTGTCTCTGCTCTCCCCGCAGCAACAGGGTGCCGGGGGCTTGCAGGGAGCTCCCGTCCTCTAGAGACGTGAACCATTCCCCCGCCACTGGCTGATGCTGGAGCTCTTAGGAGAACAAACAGCAACCAAACCAGCAATTGGAATTTTGTTCTTCCCCTAAGTAAAGAGTTCAGTAAAGCCGGAGGCTCCTGCATCCCGCCGGCTGCAGGAACCGCGGTGGTGGCTGGATGAGGAGCAGGCAGGAGGGTGGGTGGGTTGTGCTCCCCTTGGGATGCACGGAGAAATGCAACACCCCTCATCCCCCCCCCGCCAAGTCTGTGCGCTGCAGGAGCAGGGGTGAAGGGGAGGTGTGGCGGGCACAGCTCCGCTCGCTTCCCACCGCCCCAGCTATTCCCACCAAAAAATTCAAAGCATTTTTATCACCACGTACCTCCCCTAGCCTCCTGCTAGCCACCCAGCTCAGAGAGCCATCCCTGCACATCTGCATACATGCATATTCACTAATAGTCCCTATTTAGGTGCATATTGTAATGAGGAGCTGACACCGCTTGCAACTGGCTGCGATGTTGCCCCAGGAGAAACTCCAGGCCCCTGGCAGGACGCGCAGCTGAAAACACAACCCGGGGCTACAAACCCAGCCTGCCCGCAGCAGCGGCTGCCTCCCCGCCCTTGCCACGCTGCAGCCGTCCCTGCCGTCCCCTACGCCGTCCCCCCGCGTCCCGCAGCCGCCACGGCAGCATGCACAGCTCCCGCGGCCACCGAGAGCTTTCCCAACCTGCCAGCCAGACGCGGGTGGCGAGGGACCATCTGGTCACTGTCACGGCCAGCTCCTCCTGCGGGACACGCTGGTCCAGCACGCAGAGTGACGACGCTGAAGGTTTGGCGCTGCGCTGGTGCTGTGCACAGGTCAGCCTGGGCCACTGCGGCACCTCCTTCTGCCCTCTTTTCTCTACGGGACGAAGCACGGGACAGCAGGAGCCTCTTCGCACCCCAGTGACCGATTTACTCCCCCAGCATTTGCAAGAGCAGTGCATCTCCCAGGCCGAGCGCTCCGCTTGCTCCCTGCATCCGGGAAGCACGCTGCGAGGGTCTGGCAGTCATTTCCCATGGCTCCATGCAGACGGAGCAGCAAAACGGCGCTTGCAAGGGGGTTTGCAGAAAGCACAAGAGACACGAGTTTTGCCAAGGGCCTGAGAAACGCGCTGCGCTTCTGGGGAAAATGTGCTCAAACAGCACTCCCCCTCCCCGCCCCGCAGAGCCTTTTAAAATAAACTTTTATAAACAATTCCAAAACGAGCTTATTTTAAGCTCCTCTGAAACGGGCTGCCCGCTTCTGACCCAGCACAGGAGCACGTGCCAAACCGAAATGCTTGAAATGGGAAATGAAAGCAGTCCAGGCGAAAACAAACCCGCTTGCTGCCAGGAGAGGGACGAGCAAGACAGGACGCCCGGGCTGCAACTTGTCATTTTCCCGGCCGCACCAAACCCCGAGTGAAAGCTGCTCCGCGCTGCTCCGCGCTACGCGTGGCTGAAAGCACAGCGAGGGGACGGCCACCTCGGTCCCCTGCCCCGGGAGAGGGGGGAGGCATCCGAGGCAAGGACAGTGGCACGGAGGCGAGGAGCAGCTCTGGCAGCCCGGCGTCCCCGCTTTCCCGGAGAGCCTGGAATGAAACAGCCCCCGGTAATCGGGGACGCAGCGTGAAGCGCGTGCTTGGCCGGCAGCCTGGAAAGTGCCCCCTGTGTGCGGGGAGACACGGGCCCGGCAGCGGGCCCGGCTGTCCCTGGGCTGTCCCAGCCTCACCCCGAGGCCACCGCGCGGAAGGGGCTTCGCGCCGGCATCGCCGCTGCTCCGGCACCGCGTTCCCCCGCTCCGCCAGAGCCCCCCGCCGGCGGGGGAGCGGGGACCTCGCCAGCAGGAGCCGGTGCGGGTCCGCCACCCCGGCGAGGGGACGCGGGGCACCGGGGGGAAGCACGGCGGGGAGCAGCGGCGCGG
>VZSF01006289.1:0-11564 GCA_013398295.1 Chionis minor
TTTAAATTAATATTTCATTAAAGAAATTTAGTTTGTTCTAAACTCATAAGTCTCTTTCTCTCTCCCCTCTCCTTGGAGAGAGAGGTGGGGGAGAGCATCTGTTGTTCTGCCTGATTGGGTCAGTCCAGCTCAAACCATGACAGCAATAAAGCTCCGTATTTACCATTAATTCACTAGAATAGTTTCATACTGAATTCCCAGGATAGGGGGGGAAACAATAACTGCACAACCCAATATATCTGCTGAAATCTACATAACAAGCACATTCAATCATTCCAGAACATGAATATCAAACTAGAAAGTACAGATGGCCTGTATCTGATGGGCCAGTTAAATGGATTTGAACCTGGTTCTTAGCAAGCCTGTGTCTAGCTCCCAGGTCCACTGCAATCGTGTCTGATGCTTTAGGAAGGTTTTAAGAGTGCATCAACACTACATAGCAGAGCGGCAAAACGTATCTTTAAACTACTAAAGAGAAACCCAGATGATACCATTTTTTACCCTAGTCTCATGTTCTAACACATGGTTTCTCTTAGAAAGGTTTATCAGGACACTGTGAATCCTGAGAACAGATTTCTTGGATCACTCTAATTATATTAGCAGACATTATACACACGCTGAAATAACCATCTTAGATCTTAGGTAGTCTCACTGGCACTTGTTGAACAGTGTCTGCACACTCATTCATTTGTCCTAGAAATGTCATTTGACTTTCTTCACTTTAGATCCCCAGACTGCTTTTAAAAGGGTAGTATCTCAGCACCCAAAAGGTATTGTCGAAATGAACTTGGAGAGTTAGATGCACTTAGGAACTGTGATAATGGAGTCCATATAAATATCTATAATAAGTACCTGAAAAATAAATTTGAATGTCTCACAGTAAATGTTATCGAGGTAAAAACTGTACTTATATTTACCAGGAGTTACTTTAATCCATTCCTTCAAAAAATTAAATATGTCATTTTTATATATTTCAAAGAAACCTTCTGCTTGTAAATACTCCCTAGCGCAAATTATTGAAGAAAAAGGAACGAATTGATTTTTAAATCAATGCATAATAAAATCAACTCAAACTCAAAAGATATAAATGTAGAAACTGTTATTTGGCTAATTAAAATCCTTCAGCCATCCCCAGTGATTGTCTATCTCTCTTTAAAAATTCTGACATATATACACAGATATATACACATCTATATACACAGTATAGATGTATATGTAGATTAGAAATTAAAAAATTTGTTTTAAATGAAAAAACAGATCAAAAACTCCTGTTGGAATTATGTTTCATAGTTTTCCTCTCTCTCTACAGGACATGTTACAATATATTATCACAAATACTGAAGTTGTTTGTTTTTTTGGTGAAATGCCAGTGTTTCTTCACACTTTTTAAAATATTACTAAAATGTTGGGGGGAGGGGGGCGTGAGGAAGCAGAAACAAACCCCAAAACATATCTGTTGAAATCACCTTTAGTTTCACAATGAGACTGTATAAACTCTGGAACAGTTCCCAGAGAGGTGGTGGAAGCCACGTCCTTGGAGATTTTCAGTGTTTGAATAGATGTGTCCCTGAGAAACCTGATTTAACTCTGAAACTAGCACTGCTTTGAAAAGGAGCTCAGGCAGAGTGTTTTCCAGAGGTTCCTTCCATCCTAAATTATTCTATGATTATTCTTATGCTGTGATTTCCCTCTGGCAGTCAGGTTCAATACCTCTTAACACTTTGTAATAAAGCAAATGAATTTAAAATAACTGTAATCAAGGATCGTATTTCTAATATCCTCTAAAGGCAGAAGAGATGCCTGAAGAAATTTTTTAAAAAGAGAGAAACAAGACACACATGCACACACAAAGGTGGAAAATAAAGGAAAAGAACACAAAGGATGAAAGCGAAGATGGCTGTCGTAGATATAAGAGTGTGTGGAATTGAAACTTGAACATAGGAATTTCCATCTAAAGATGAGCAGGAACTTTACTTTGAGGGTGGCAGAGCACTGAAACAGGCTGCCCAGAGAGGTAAAGGAGTCTCCAAATCTGAAGACATTCAAAACCCACCTGAACGCCATCTTGTGCAACCTGCTGTAGGTGGACCTGCTCTGGCAAGGGGGTTGGAGCAGATGATCTCCAGAGGTCCCTTCCAACCCCAGTGATTCTGTGATTCTGTGATTCTGGGAAAGACATGGGGATATCCTGAAGGTAAGGACATTCAGTCAGTGAGATTGACAACCATTCAACACGAAACAAAACCAAAAAGAAGAGGCAAGAAGAATAATAAAATTAAGCACTCAAGTATGTAAAGTATAAGAACATTGAGGCAATGGGGATGCTATGAACGACAAGAGCTCTCAGGTCATGTATGGTTAGGCCAGTAAAGAAACCACTCAAATGTATCTTGACAACCATGGGTCTTGTGAGGGAAAACAAGCTTTGTTGGGATATAATCCCAAATGACTATCGAATGTTTGAGGAGGTTGGTAGGATAGTGTAAAATATTCTATAGGATGTTTTGGGACAGTGGGAAAGTGCAAAACTTCTGGGATGTTTAGCGGAAGGGACAAATGTAGGTAAAGGATTGGATCAAAGATATTATCAAACAACTATGGAAAACATGGAGAAAAAGGGGATTAAAAGGAGTCAGCTGTATGTAAACAAATTGCAGATCAGGCCAAGCCTCACACCTGATTACTGTTGCCTGAATTATCATATTTTCCAAATGACCCACGCATGTGTGGGTATGGCATGTGGGATGAAGATAGGGAGGGGCTCTTTATCAGGGAGTGTAATGATAGGACAAGCGGTAACATTTTTAAACTGAAAGAGAGTAGGTATTAGAAAGAAATTCTTCACTGTGAGGGCGGTGAGGCACTGGAACAGGTTGTCTAGGGAAGTTGTGGATGCCCCACCCCTGGAAGTGTTCAAAGCCAGGTTGGATGGGGCTTTGAGTAACCTGGTCTAGTGGGCGGTGTCCCTGCCCACGGCAGGGGGGGGTTGAAACTAGATGATCGTTAAGGTCCCTTCCAACACAAACCATTCTATGCTTCTATGACTTTAACTTGCTGGTGAAATCAAGCAGGATTAATTAGCGGTTTTGAGGAGACCAGTCTTAGGGAACTAGCAAGACCACAGCTGAGAGCTGGGAAAGGAACATAGAGTCTGGGCACGGATTCAGAAAGGACTTATGATGTGGTCTGCTTCCAAGAGCGGAGAAATAGGTCAGCTGTGTGTCTTGTCCATGTCTGTGCAAATGTCATAGGTGTTTATGTGAGTGACAACAAAGGCACTTGTCCCTATCTGTGTTTGTCTATGTGGCTGGACATGTGTGTATTGCACGTCTTGGCATCTCTAGCATACAAGATCGTCTTTGCTTGTGTCCAAACCTGCAACCAGGTGCAGTAGCATATTGACTGAGATAGAGAAATCCCTTGGGTCTTAGAAACCCTCAGATTTGCTTTCCCTTAGCAATAGTACCAAGACATAGAAGGAAGATTTTTTTTTTTTTTTTCAGTGTGGTGTAGTATGGCAACGGCAACTTGTCCTTGTCCTGTTAACATGACAGCTGAATGGCACCACTTGCAGCCAGAGTCAATGTTCACAGTCTTGCACATTGCTTCTCTTAACAAGAAAACACACTTCAATGACTGTTAAAACTAACGAAGCTTGCCTTCCTCAAAACTTGTCTCTCGTATTTCTTCCAATACATTTCAAAGTTCTCACATTTTCTCAAGAACCCATGTACTCCAATACTTCCAAATTTATCCTCGAGTCCAGCACATCTAATAGCTTCAATCTTCACCTGGGCCCCATGCCAATGCAGAACTTCATTAACGTTGATTTGCTACCTTGACCTTGCCAAATATGTATTTATGTGTAAGTAGTTAATTTCTTATTACTGTTTTACTCAATGGGGCCACGGCACAGCCTCCTATTCGACTGCTGATTTTCATGAAACTGGTAAAAATCAGTATCTTAATGAACTCTTACTTTCTATTACATTTATTTGAAAATGACCAAAGAACTCAGAAATCACTGGGGTGAGAAGGAAAAGGAGGCAAAATGGCAGACAGAGAAAAAAATACTTTTTTTTTTTTTCCCCACAACATAACAAGCCAAAATACCTGCAGTGTTAATAGAGTCAAGTTGGTTGTTTATGCAATCCTATTTACAGATTAAAAATGTCCACAAAAATCTTCTTATGGAAACACAAGACATTTTTTTCAGATTTTAGTACTGATTTAAACCTCTCTTCCCACAACACTTTAGACTCAAATATACACTAGTTAATTTTTTTACATGTATACAATTTCATAAGCGAGTTTCTTCATAACTGTGAATTCACCTAGACTTGTCCTACTTGTAGGATGACATTACAGAAGTTTTCATCACCCATTTTTATAGTAAAGGATTGTTTTCTTTCTCCTCCAGAGTTAAGCATTCATCCAGTCTACTTTGTTCATCTGATGTAGTGTCCTTCTATGAACTGACCTTTGTCAGACATGAGTGGAAAGAAATTTCTGAGCAGAGGAAGGGAATGCTGTGTGTTTCTACTCTATGTTTTCTCAAGCAGTATTAAAAGTTATTGCTTGGAGACCTCACAAGTCAGAATACCTCATAATCCACAGACACACACACTGTGTTGTTAATTCACAAACACTGTCAGACAAGCTCACACACCACATTAGTGATGCCATAATCTTTGCTACAAAAGAGCTGATCTGCTCTTATTTACAGACAAATATTCCATTTTTGGTAGAACACCTGCTATCAAAAGATAATGAGTTTGAACCTACTTTATGAAATGTACTGATACCATCACAGGAGGTGATATTATAGTATTTAGTTTTTAATTTGTATTTTGAGCAGATATGAAAATGTTTACCTTCTTCATACAAAAAAAAAAAGATATGTCTCTTTTTGTTTGTATATACATTAAAGACTAGAAAGAGGCTGTAGAAGATAGTCGTGCTCTATGAAGGCTGTTAGGAAGCAATATTGAGACTATCCCTGATGACTGCAAAGCAGATATTCTGGAAGAAGACATGGCTGCCTCAATTCTCACATATGCATTGAGATAAGACAGAAAGTTACATTTCAAACTTAACTGCTGACCATAACCAGCCCAGCATCAACTGAAGGGACAACAAATTGAAAAAACAACAACCAAAAACCAATCCATGAGGTTTCTGGAGTACTTTGACGGAAAGTTCCTAACACAGGTGATCAAGAAGCTGATGAGGAGAGCTGGTCTACAAGACCTCATACCTACTGCTAGGAAGAAATGGTTGGGAATGTGAAAGCTGGGGCAGCAGTGGCTGCAGTGACCGTGAGACGGTGGTGTTCCGGATCCTGAGAAGAGTGAACAAGGCAAATAGTAGGATCATGATCATGGACTTCAGGAAAACAGACTTTAGACTGTTCAGACAACTGCTTCAAAGAATCCTATGGGATGCAGTCCTGGAGAGAAGAGACAGCCAGGAGAGTCCATTGATATTCAAGGACCCACTCCAAGCTCAAGAGCAGTCCATCCTGACGAGCAGAAGCTTAAGCAAAAGAAGTGAGAGGTCTTCATGAATAAACAAGTTGCTCCTGGACTCAAGGAATAAACTTGTGCATAAAAAGGAAGTTTACAAGAGATGGAAACAGGAGCAGGTGACCCAGGAGGAATAAGATAACACTGTCTGAGCATAAGGGAACGTGGCTGGGAAAGCCAGAGCTCACCTGGAGCTGAATCAGATGAGAGACACAAATGCCAACAAAAAGGACTTCTACATGTATAACAGCAGCAAAAGGAAGACTAGGGAAAATGTGGGCCATCTGCTGAATCGGGAAAGGCACGAATGGAATGGAATGGAATGGAACGGAATGGAATGGAATGGAATGGAATGGAATAGAATAGAATAGAATAGAATAGAATAGAATAGAATAGAATAGAATAGAATAGAATAGAATAGAATAGAATAGGAGTAGTTTTCACTTGGAAGGGATTCACAATGATCATCTAATCCAACTGCCTGACTACTTCAAGGCTGACCAAAAGATAAAGCATGTTATTAAAGGGCATTGTCCAAAAGCCTCTTAAACACTGACAGGCTGGGGGCATCAACCACCTCTCTAGGAAGCCTGTTCCCCCTTGGTAAAGAAATGTTTCCTAATGACACCTCCCTGTCACAGCTTTGAACAATTCCCATGAGTCCTGTCATTGCTACAAGGGGGAAGCGTTCAGTACTTGCCTCTCCACTTCCCCTCCTAGGGAGCTGTAGGGAGCAATGAGGTTGTTCTTCAGACTCCTTTTCTCCAAACTAGACAAACCGAGAGCCCTTACCCACTCTGCATGGAACATACCTTCCATCCTTTTCACCAGCTGTGTTGTCCTCTTCTGGATGCATTCAAAGACCTCCACATCTTTCTTAAATTATGGGGCCCAGAGCTGTACACAGTACTCAACATGAAGCCGCGCCAACACTGAATACAGAGGGATGATCCCTTCTATTGACTGAATGGTTATGCCATGTTTGATGGACCCCAGGCTGCAGTTTCTCCTCTTGGCTGCCAGGGCACATTTCTGACTATTATTCAGTCTGCTGTCAACCAGCAACCCCACATCTCTTTCTGTGGGGCTGCTTTCCAGCCACTCCTCTCACCCAGTGACAAAGGACACCAAAAAGGTGAAAGAAAAGGCCATGCCTTCTTTGCCTTGGCCTGTACTGGCAAGAGTGGCCTTCAGGAGGGAAAGCCTGGAGCAAGCAAGGCTTACCTCTGTTGGTGAAGGATCAGATTAAGGAATACTTGAATTAAGAGGACAGGTACAAGAACCCGACACGATGCACCCATGAGTTCTGATGGAGCTGGCAAGCGGCATTGCAAAGCTACCTCTGATTGTCTTTGAAAGATTATGACAAAATGGAAGAGGTTCTTGAAGACTGAAGAAAGCAAATACCACCCTGTCTCTCCCTTCTGAGACTTTGCATGGGACTGATAACATGGACGTCATTCATTTATTCCTCTCTGACCCATGCAGAAAAATGAGATCCCTATGAAAGAGGATAGTACAGAGAATTACTTTTTTTTGAGCCAAAAGTAAAAGTTTGCACCCATGCAGTTACCTCCTACCACTAACTGAGGCAGATCTTAAAACTGCAGTGTAGGTCTTTGTAGCCTCTTGTAAACTGTTTCCTGTCTGAATACATTTTCTCTCCTTTGATTTTGACCTTGCCGTTATGCTTTATCTTATGCTTTCTTTTCAGTTAGAAGGGGAAAAGAGGAAAGATAAGTCTAGTGCTCATTCCAAGGAACACTATTATCAATGTGAAAGGGATTTTGATACACACAGCTGCAATAAAATCATTATATCCTTTCTCCATTGTCCACATTGCAGTTATTCAGTATGCAGAGAAACCTGCCAAGAGGTAATGAGGTGACCTTCAAGGTCTTCATCTTCATTATGACAGAACAGTCCAGTCTGCACCCACACATACAGACATACAGCTTTGCATGGAGGTATTTTCTTAAATATGCACCCACTGCAGAAGAGAGGGGTGTTGTTTGTGGTTTTTTTTAAATTTAATTTAATTTAATTTAATTTAATTTAATTTAATTTAATTTAATTTAATTTAATTTTATTTTATTTTATTTTATTTTATTTTATTTCATTTTATTTCATTTTATTTTATTTTTACTGAGATATTAATTTCCATCAGAATTTCTTCTACAGAGGAACTCCGGAGTGACTAAACATGCAGTGGAGCTAGTGGGTTGAGAAATGCAACACACACAAAAATGCATTTTGTCAAGAAATCAGGCTCATTTCTTTAGCTGCTCAAAAAGGCAGAATGATGGTCCCTGTACAGCTGGACAATTCTTTATTGCAGCCACCAGAGCTACTTGGTACAGGGCAGAAGATGCTCTGATTAAAAAGTCAGTGGAAATACAGCTGTACAAATTGTCTAATCACTCTGTCCCTCAAGCAGACTGCAGCAAAGCCCATTTACCATCCAAAAACAAAAAAAAAAATNACACCTCCCTGTCACAGCTTTGAACAATTCCCATGAGTCCTGTCATTGCTACAAGGGGGAAGCGTTCAGTACTTGCCTCTCCACTTCCCCTCCTAGGGAGCTGTAGGGAGCAATGAGGTTGTTCTTCAGACTCCTTTTCTCCAAACTAGACAAACCGAGAGCCCTTACCCACTCTGCATGGAACATACCTTCCATCCTTTTCACCAGCTGTGTTGTCCTCTTCTGGATGCATTCAAAGACCTCCACATCTTTCTTAAATTATGGGGCCCAGAGCTGTACACAGTACTCAACATGAAGCCGCGCCAACACTGAATACAGAGGGATGATCCCTTCTATTGACTGAATGGTTATGCCATGTTTGATGGACCCCAGGCTGCAGTTTCTCCTCTTGGCTGCCAGGGCACATTTCTGACTATTATTCAGTCTGCTGTCAACCAGCAACCCCACATCTCTTTCTGTGGGGCTGCTTTCCAGCCACTCCTCTCACCCAGTGACAAAGGACACCAAAAAGGTGAAAGAAAAGGCCATGCCTTCTTTGCCTTGGCCTGTACTGGCAAGAGTGGCCTTCAGGAGGGAAAGCCTGGAGCAAGCAAGGCTTACCTCTGTTGGTGAAGGATCAGATTAAGGAATACTTGAATTAAGAGGACAGGTACAAGAACCCGACACGATGCACCCATGAGTTCTGATGGAGCTGGCAAGCGGCATTGCAAAGCTACCTCTGATTGTCTTTGAAAGATTATGACAAAATGGAAGAGGTTCTTGAAGACTGAAGAAAGCAAATACCACCCTGTCTCTCCCTTCTGAGACTTTGCATGGGACTGATAACATGGACGTCATTCATTTATTCCTCTCTGACCCATGCAGAAAAATGAGATCCCTATGAAAGAGGATAGTACAGAGAATTACTTTTTTTTGAGCCAAAAGTAAAAGTTTGCACCCATGCAGTTACCTCCTACCACTAACTGAGGCAGATCTTAAAACTGCAGTGTAGGTCTTTGTAGCCTCTTGTAAACTGTTTCCTGTCTGAATACATTTTCTCTCCTTTGATTTTGACCTTGCCGTTATGCTTTATCTTATGCTTTCTTTTCAGTTAGAAGGGGAAAAGAGGAAAGATAAGTCTAGTGCTCATTCCAAGGAACACTATTATCAATGTGAAAGGGATTTTGATACACACAGCTGCAATAAAATCATTATATCCTTTCTCCATTGTCCACATTGCAGTTATTCAGTATGCAGAGAAACCTGCCAAGAGGTAATGAGGTGACCTTCAAGGTCTTCATCTTCATTATGACAGAACAGTCCAGTCTGCACCCACACATACAGACATACAGCTTTGCATGGAGGTATTTTCTTAAATATGCACCCACTGCAGAAGAGAGGGGTGTTGTTTGTGGTTTTTTTTAAATTTAATTTAATTTAATTTAATTTAATTTAATTTAATTTAATTTAATTTAATTTAATTTTATTTTATTTTATTTTATTTTATTTTATTTCATTTTATTTCATTTTATTTTATTTTTACTGAGATATTAATTTCCATCAGAATTTCTTCTACAGAGGAACTCCGGAGTGACTAAACATGCAGTGGAGCTAGTGGGTTGAGAAATGCAACACACACAAAAATGCATTTTGTCAAGAAATCAGGCTCATTTCTTTAGCTGCTCAAAAAGGCAGAATGATGGTCCCTGTACAGCTGGACAATTCTTTATTGCAGCCACCAGAGCTACTTGGTACAGGGCAGAAGATGCTCTGATTAAAAAGTCAGTGGAAATACAGCTGTACAAATTGTCTAATCACTCTGTCCCTCAAGCAGACTGCAGCAAAGCCCATTTACCATCCAAAAACAAAAAAAAAAATCCCAAAGAAAACAGACACAAACAAGTAAACCTAAATACAACAGTACAATTTGGCCCTTAAGCAGAGACATTGTATTAGCACTATATTACTATGCCACTGCATACATAATTCAAGTGTGAAATGCCTTTAACTGCAATTTAATTAACCATGCTACAGCTTAAGGTTGCTTGGTACATAACAGTTAGGCAGCTTCAGAATTTCCAAGTCCCTAGGTATTGCCTCCACCAAGCCTGAAACAATTCACTTGTCATAGAAAATCACATACCATGGCGGATGTTAAATGGGTATTCAGAGGGATTATTACTCCAGATAGTATAAAGGAAAAAAAGAGGTAAAGGGGGAATTTGCACCAGGGAATGAAATTTGTCATTTTTTGCAAAATATCTGTTATTGTTCAGAGAGCTTAGCATTTTGTCTGATGCTTTTTTTTTTGCATCTAACCTAGTGTGAATCCTGCTAAATGAGTTCTGTTAAACAACCTTTTATGTTGTCTCAGAAATCCCCCAAACAAAACCAAAAGCAAACATCTGCTTTGTGAAACAAATAAGATCCTAAATAACTTTCCAAAATTTGACTTTTTGGTTCTCATTAGTCCTTTAACCTTATATGTGCATGTATGTATACATACATATACACTCTTTTTTCTTTTATGTCCTGACACATTTAGCAAGAATTCTATACAACAATATAGAGTCCTTTTTAATAAAGTTTAAAGTTTTATTGACATGTATTCCGGTGTAATGGAGTTTTCCCTGTATGGGAAAATACCATCAGTTCTTTTTTTCTTGGCAGGAAAATATCTCCTAACATACATTACCAGCAAAAGCCCATGGGTTAAATTTTCTCAGGAATTTTAAAAAAATTGCTTAACAAAGAGAAAAACTATGACTAAGTATTGATAGTAAGGTCTCACTATAAAATACAAAATTAAAAAATTAAAAACCAAAAACTAAACCCAGAAAAACACAACCAAACAAAAATAAAAACCCCAAACAAGCAAATTAAAAACCCAAACCAAACAACTGCTACATTTTCTCCTTGTTAGTTTTAATAATATCCATTTTCCTGGTGACACTATGCTGTCACCTACTGGTTACAGAGTCACTTTATAAAGTATAGTCATTTGAAGAAAATAAGAAGCAATAAGGTTTGCTTTGGAAGATCTGTAACAACTTTTCATCTGGAGAAAATTAATACAATTTTCTTTAAAGTCAGTGGAATTTGGCTGGTTTACAGCAGCTGAGTGACTAATGCTGGCTGTAGGAGAGAAGCTTTGGTCTACCCTACCACTAAAGCTGGAGTGTGTCTCATCTTAAAATCCATCATGAGATATAAGATTTCATATTAAAATGGCTCACATCCACAGATTTTTCCTGCTGTGGATCACTATTGCTTTAATGCATGGAATAAAGCCCACCTGGGGACTGTTTACTGAAGTGCTTTCTCGTTCATATACAGCACAGTTAAAGACTAAAACCGCTGCATGCTTCTTTCACACTTACTCCAATGCTTTGCTGACCACCTTGCTTCTTGTTCTCCTCCCCTCTCCCCTCTCCCCTCTCCCCTCTCCCCTCCCCTCCTTTCCTTTCCTTTCCTTTCCTTTCCTTTCCTTTCCTTTCCTTTCCTTTCCTTTCCTTTCCTCTCCTCTCCTCTCCTCTCCTCTCCTCCCCTTTCTCCTTTCCTTTCTCCTCTCCTCTCCT
>VZSF01006289.1:11578-32959 GCA_013398295.1 Chionis minor
TCCTCTCCTCTCCTCTCCTCTCCTCTCCTCTCCTTTCCTCTTTCTTTCCTCTTTCTTTTCTTTTTATTTGCGTGTCGTCTGGTACTGTAGGGTCATCCTGAGTGGCTGTCACCTACCTATTTCAACCCTGACATTCAGCCAAGAGCTCTCCTCTGCTGGTTCAGCTCATGGGGTGGTTGCATGCTAGTGCGATATGCTTGTCATTACCAGGCAATCATACCTTGTGCTCGGCACCATCCTATGCTAAGGGTCTGGACTCACTGGCCTTTGGGAAGAGGACTGAATCAGCTCATATAAATTCCTGTCACTGCAGTACGTGTACATGGGACCCCCTAAGCAAGGCAAGGGGAAGAGGTGCAGACAAAGCTCCAGACTGTAGCTACAGGAAAGGAAAACAAAAGTTGTGTGTCCAATAGTAGTGGAGTTTGCAGAGTTTGCAGCTACTCGGAGAAGCCAAATCGTGTATTTGCCCTAGATGATCCTGCTCGGCTTCTGTATATTATCACCCACAGCTCTGACAACCTGTCATTGTAAAAAAAAAAATCCAGAGGGGACCAGTCCTGAGGTCACTTTGTGGAATTACAAGGGTCCATCCTCCCATCTTCTGTGCTCTTTCTCCCTCTGTTTTTACTCCAGCCTCTCTGTCTTCCCACCACTTGTTTCTCAAAAAGGCATTTTCACTGGAATATAGAACATTCCTTTTTCTGTATTTTTCGTAAACATACAGCTATCACTAGAGATTTTTTTTATGCTATCATGCATTGTCCTACCACAGTGTATATCATCTTCTTGGCTTCCTGGCCATTTCTCCAGAAATCTGCTTTCCAGCTGCCCTGCATTGATGGCAGAACCACACACAGAGAGTAGGTGAAGAAACAACGTTTTCAACGTAGCAGCAGGGCAAAAAAAGTTGTAGTATTAGAATAGTTTATCCAGCTCTCATCTTCATTAACATGATGAGCTTTGAGCCAACACAAGATGCTAGGTACACCTGCCAAGTCACGCACACTTCCAAAAGAAAAATATTTAAGGCATTAAAATAATTCTTCTCCCTTCGTGTTACTAAAAAATTCAATTTATTTTTCAGCACACTTTATGTTACTCCTAAGGTGTGATAAAAGAAAACTTAAGCCCAAAATAGAGCTATAATGTGTACAGAAATTGCATGGCAATGAATCGCGTTCATCAGTCAAGTACCTGTGGTTCACTACCTTTTTTTTTTGCCATCTGGGGTATGATTTCCTGATTTACACATTTAAACAGAATATATTTGTCTTTGGAGACACACCTTAGGATATCAATTCTTTAAAGCAGTGACAGAAATGTACACACAATTAAAATCATTTTTAGATACAACATCAGTGCTTAAGTATTGGCTGCATGTCCAGTTTCTGAAGGAAGCAAAGGAACAAATCTTGTGGCTTGATGTATACCAGTTTACCCCACCTTTCATGCATGTACAATGGCCGGACCTTCAGAAAAGAAAGATTTGAAAAAAAACTGGAAAGTAGGAAGCAACCAAAGTTCCTGGCAAACTACTTCCCCTGGACAAATTAGAGACTTCTTGGGTGAGGACCATGCTCTGATTTGTGTTTGTGGTGTAGCCCTGTTTCATATTCTGGTTCATGTCTTTCATTGCAATATTTTCAAAAAAATAAATTTTAAAAAAATGTGGTCAATCTGCTATTCCCCTTCCACAATTCACCCTTAAGACACGTTTCTTTGCTAAAAAGCTTTATAAAATGCATTCTCCAACTTTAAAATTCCGTCCACCTTCATTCTCTGTTCTTCAAGAGTTAGAAAAAATCAGTCTACAAGCATTTTGCAAAGAGAAAAGCCAAGAAAAGACTTGGTCTATCTGAGGGAGAAAATCAACTACTAACAGGAGGTATTTTAAAGACTAATATGTTTGATCAAGTCAAGATCTCTAGGGAGAGGTAATATCTTCTGTGATTCTGATGTAGCGATCTAAACCAATGATTATACAGATTTTTGTATTTTTATTTCCATTTTTCTTGTCAACTACAATCCAGATGGTGTCACAAGTAATAGTAATAACAAAGAGCCAGGACCCTGATTATGAAAGGTTCAGGTTTTGATCTGATTATGTTGGATGATTTCAGAACAATTATTAACTGGTATATTGAATGCTCTTAGTTGATGACACCTCAGAGCTTTTGAGAATTTAGCAAAGCTAGGATAAGCACTGGAGCACTGGGATAGGGTAAGCACAATCCCCAGTTTAAAAAAGGGCAGAAAACAGGAAAAGTCAGAAAAAAATGCAAAACTCATAGCTTGCCTTCAAGTCACATGAAATATTTGCACAAAGAGACTTTCTACTTTGTTTTGATGAGATCTTGAATGGAAGCCAAGGATTAGGCCCATGAACGACTTGAAGACCAATCAGAAAGCCCAGCTATGCAAATTCATTAGCAAGGTTGAATTGCATTCCCAAGCCTATGTCCTAAGGAACACATATCTGGCTATATATGCCTCAGGAAAATAGATAACCTCTTTGTGAATAAGAACTGGGATGCTACCCTAATTCTACCCTTGACTTTGGGAAGGTAACATCTACTTTTTTCTCTATGTTCTCTGCTTGGAGCTTTGTAAGAGACAACTTAACACCTTATCTAGCAGTTCTCCACTTCTGCTCAGCAGAAGGGAAAGGCCTCCACATACCAGCCTCTTAAACGTGTCAGCGAATATCAGAATGCCTTAAGAAACTCTGGTCTTTATTTTGATATAGCAATATTTGTATCAGTTTTATTGTGAATCCAGAAATGAATATCCGATGTACAGAATAATAAAAATGTTATTTCTATCTCCATTCCCTCTCGTAAGTTTACACAATAAAAAAATTAACATCAATCAATCAAATACTTTGTAACAGAAAAGGTACAGAGTTATTATTTTGTTAAAAATACAATACATGTATCGATTGCATTTACAGCAGAGTAAAATAGTTGAAAGGCAATAAATGGTCAATTCATATCCACAAATTCTACTAACCAAGCCAGAGCTATAAATAATGGAATATATGATAGAGTGGCTGTCTTCGTCTGACAGAGGACAACATTTAGTGTAAAGATTACCACAACTCACAAGGTTGTGCTGAATCATAGAATCATAAAATAGTTAGAGTTGAAAGATCTTAAAGATCATCTCATTCCAGAAAAAATGGAAAATGCACACCACATTGAATTTTGTGCAAATGTTTTAAAGAGATCAAGACAGACTTCAAGTTTCAAAACAAGCCCTACATCTTGGACAAACATAGACCCATTCTTTCAACACCGGATATAGTTTTGAAATACTTTCTCTGAACAATGAGACCTTTGTATTTACACATTTTACCATCATTTCGTTAAATGAAGCATCAATTTTCTGAACACAGTACCAGATAGCAATAGTAGGTGTTATTCGGGCATTTATTGCCCTGCTACATACTTGCTAATGAAGTTACATCAAACTCCCCTAATAAGAGACAAAAACCTGCTATTCCTCAGTTTCAGCTGAAGATTTGAAGTTCCAAAGGGAAAAATACTAGATCTAGAAAAAAATTCTACCAAAATTTTTCTTCTAGTGCCCTGTTACTGGAGCAGAATATTTGAAGTATCAGTCACTCAAACCCCCTCAATGATGCATAACAGAGCTCACAGCTCCCAGCATACTCAGGATATTCAAAATACTAGACTAAAACCAACTTATTCATGGGCCGGCTACAATCTACAGCTATTCAACAGGGAAAAGTTGAAAAAAATGGATGAGTCCTAAATATAATTTTTCTGGAGCCACAGTCTGATCAAATTGTTAAACGTCATGGAAGAAGTACTGGATGAAACACTACAGTCCCTTTTACTGAGGAACTAGATCACCTTAATGGGTACTTCTGGCTTTTATAGTCCATAAATCCCTTATATGAGAACAAAAATGTTTTAGCTCATATCACCTAATAAAATACTGAAGTTCTTCTATTAGCTCAGAGACTTTGAACCAGGAATTTTTGTGAGGGAAATGAAAGATGGATGGATTTTTACTGAGATGATGACCAGGTTTAAAACTAAAGAAATGTTTATGTTTGAGACAGTAATGTAAATCAGGGTCTAGCCTTTAAAATTTAAAGCTCAGACTTCGGTGTATGAGGGATAGAGAATTGCTATACTTCCATTTTGAAGTTATGACATACTGTGCTTTTTGGAAAAAAAAATAGAGGAGAAAAAAATAAAGTCTTTAATAATTTCTAGAGTATTTAGAAAGTGATATGCAGGCATGAGTATTTAAGAAAGAAAATGAAGAAATTAGTTATCGAAGAGCTGCAAAACTATTATAATAATGAGTCTGAAAAGCTTTAGTCCAGAGAATGACAATTTTATAAAGAGGATACTACTTCATGATTGTTAAGTGATCTGAAAAATCCAAATGTCTTCAACTTATTTCCAGCTAAGCATAAAGCTCGGAAATGCTGATTTACTGAGACCAGGTCACTAAGATAAATGATAGCTGCTTTGTTGGACTGACCGAAAACCAAGACTTCTGATTCACAAAAGATATTGAGGTTTGAAATTTGAGAAGGCTTTATTCACATTTACAAGGAAACAAGCCTTTAGACCGCAAGAAAGAGACAGGGAGTCCTCAGAATGGACCATACTGATCAGCAAAGCCCCAAGGTATAGTTTCTATACTGCCTGATCCAGAGCAGAACTTGGTCTTGGAAATGTGCAAAATCCCATGTGAACTCTCTAACTGTGTATGTTTTGGTGGTGGATCTGTCTACATTTCTTTTCTTGCACAGAGTAGATATTCTACCCTTGATTTCAGAATAGAAAAAGTTATCCAAATCAGCACACACTCACAAAGTGTCGAGTTCAACAAAACTTGTCTTTTCCTGTCTGTGTGGGAATCTGAATCTGAACAGTCTCCTTTTGGAAAAATGGCTTGGATAACAAGAGATAATATGATAAGACTTTGAGTGTACACAGCCTATATAGATATAGATAGATAGATAGATGATAGATAGATAGATAGATAGATAGATAGATAGATAGATAGATAGATAGATAGATAGATAGATAATGTAGTATCTGAAACTGCCTGACAAGATGTTTTCCCCAAAACTGATAACACTGAGAGGAAATTAAAATGACAATATTTGCAGAAATCAACTGCCAGCCATGTTACACCAGATTACCAAGAAACTCTCCAAGCAAAGAAGGAGACCACTTGAAAAAACATGTAAAAGAAGCATGAAAATTTGTGACTGTGGGGCAATACACTGGAGTATGAAGGGAGTGGCAGTCAAGCCAAGCTGGATACTTCAAGAAGTTATCCCATTGGCATAATGACTTCCACCCAAGGCCTGACGGAGCATCCTTCCTGATGGATGCTGGGAAGAATCTGCATTGTGTTAATGGGCTGATAGTGCAGTGCAACAAGTAGGGACCTGCACCTGGGGTGTGAGGGTGTCAGTGCACAAGGGGGACTTTCTTATCTGCAGGTAGATTAGCAGATGGCTGAAGCAGCACAGATGCACTCTGGAGCGCCCATGACACCTACAGAGGAGGTGAGTAAGTAGGAGATGTGCTTCCAATGCGTGCTTGCAACCTACACTTTTGGTAGGGTAGCATGCACGTAACTCTGTGTGTGATTACAATTTATAGGAATTAGTTATAGAATGGTGTTTTGACATTTGTAGTGCTTATTAACATTTTGTAAGCATCTGGTAATGTGGTATTGCTGATATTGATTCTGAATCTGCAGTTCACTGATTGCCAGTTAATTACTTGTTGCTAATGTATCGATACAGCACTTTGATCCTGATTTAATACAAGCCACACGCGTTGAGCAGTTTTGACTGCATCACCAATCTTTGAAGTGCACAGAGCAGTCAGAGCTGTGACATGACAGCCTTAACAATCTTCTTCCCCCACAACTGCAGTTTTGATCTCTCCCAGGAGGTTAAATGTACTTATCTTTGTTGTTAAAAAAATGGCTGCTGGTTTACTTGGCTGTCTTGACTCTTTTGGCATGCACCTTTCAGAAAAAAGTATTTCAAGCCTTTTTGCAAGTTGTAACATACTAAACCAGATCTGCTTTAGTCTTTTTCTTCCCTCCCAGTGGTGTGAAACAAAATAAGACACTTTGGGAAATTCATACCCCTGTACAAGCAGTGTGCAGTTTCTTGTAACCTTACAAGAAGAGAGAGCCCACTGCAGCACACAATGTAACATACGTTTCTTCTCTGGAAATTATTCTTCACATAGTTTCCACCACCTTCTTTTTCATAACCTGAATAAAGTTCCACTTCCAGCAATGCTGAGACCAGTCAAGTGTAAACATGCTGATGTGGAGAGCTGCGGAGCACCTGCATCTCTTTTAAAAGATCTGTGGAATTCAGTATTACAGAAAAAGAGGACTCTTCTTCAGGATATTAATTTAAGTTAGTCAAGTTCATTAAATTTATCAGCTATAATTTTCTATCTGCTACAGATCAAAGGTGTAGCTCTTTTAAAAAAAAAAAAAAAAATTAATTCCACGTGTCTGCTTAATTCTGTTGGCTTGCGCCCAATCATTTCTCTGGCACCACACCATTTTTCTGTAAGCAAAATAGAGAGAAGATGTAGATCTGTGCATAAAGACAAGACAGCTTTCTGACAGCAGTTTTCATTCTCTGCACCAGATCTACTGCACTCAGCACTTCTTGTGGAAAAAAGCAGCCGGTCAAAGGGTTGACGCACACGGAACTGACACTGTTTGGTAAAGCCTCTGAATTAATGAAGCCTTAATATTCTTCAATGAATCTAATGTTCTGATTGCAATATTACTTCTAGTGTTCTTTTTTTGTTCAGTTGCTTCATTGCACACAATCATTGGTCTAATATCAAATCTCTGACTTAATAACAATTTAGTTGGGCTTCCAGGGCTAGAACTAAAATATGAAATGAAGATTTTCTTGCTTTTATGAGTCTCTGAGATTGGAGCTTGCCCTTGCCATTCTCTGTGTTTTTTTCCTGACTTAACAAACTTGAACTATTAAAGCAGCAAAAAACTTTGTGACCTGAACTGAACTGTCTGTGAAGAGGTCATGTGTCAGAGACATGTGAAGACAGTAGTGTGCATCAGTCTCACAACTGCTTCGTCAGCTTCTTATTTGAACTGATAACAGTTAACAGAATATATCCAGCAAGGCTACATTACAGAATACATTTAAGCATGTGTCTGTCTTCTTTGTAAAAACGAAACATAAGGCACTACCGAATGAGGGTTGAAAGATTTCTGTTACCCACAGTTTCCAAACATTTTAAATTTATCATATAAGTAGTCTATATCTTCGTATCACTTATTTTCATAGTTTTTATTATTGTGCCATTAATGCAATTATTTAGAAAATTAAAAAAAAAAAAAAAATTCCGTGTGGTCTACCTAAGGAATATATTAACTTGGGGAAATAAGATTAATGGATACTCTAGAAGCCTGGTCTTTTCCATATTTAATATTAATTCTTGACACATTATGGAAATGTTAAGATTTAGGGCATCAAATTAAACTCTTTGTGTTAACCTCATGCCACAGTTTTTGGAGCAGCTTCAGCTGCAAACTATTAAAAATAAATACATTATGCGTCACAGGTTATGAAGCTGAGCCCAATTTTGGAGTCATAGTCCCTGAAGAGGCATCCAACCTCTCCTTTCATGGATGGCCTTTTTTCATCCCAGATCTGGAGTTACCCTGTAGTGAGGCATAGTAGGTCTTGGGTGAAGTTCCAGTGTAATTGCACAACCTGCTGTTCCTTGGCACCCAATGTGTCTTTTGACAAGATGCTTGATGACAGAATAAATTGGTTGTCACAGCTGTAAGTGTGAATGAAAGAGGTATAGGTGGCTGGCTTACACTCCCACCAGACCATTCTGCAATTTTAGGCTACTGGGGTGGTCCACCATGTAGTCTAGTAAATGAGATTTTTTTTTTTTTAATTACTATAAAAAGGCCACGTGTTTTGTGTTGACCTGACAGTGCAGGTTTTCAGGATCTTCTGGGCTTGGCTTGACTGTTTTTAACTTGTTTTAGCTGTGACAGAAATGGTTTAGTTGTTAGGTTTAGGCATGGCTGGCTTTAGTACACAGTGATAGCAAGTAGTTATTCTGTGTAGATCGAATTATCTATGATCCTAGAATAAAATGTGGTTTTCAAGATATTACCAAAGGTCTCAGACTGTTAATACAAAGCACAATGGTCCATCAGTATCCCCTACAGGAGCACAGTCATATTAAACTGGCTTAGATATAACAAAGAGAACAAAAAACTGAATAACTGAGATTAAATGAAGAGAAAGCTCACACATGTGGAATGTGTTAGGAAAATGATAAAAACAAGCTCAAGTGGCCCTCAAGATGGAGGATGAAGAGTCATCCCACTTCACTCATCAAAATCTTCCCAATAAATAGATTGGGTTGTGGGAAATTTGCTCAAACCCTGTCCCACCTCTGGCTCCATCATCTTTGGATGTCAGAAGGGCATCATGAGGGTGTGGATAACACCAAAGAAAAGGGGTGGGTACTTCAAAGGCTTTAACCTATACCTATTTTACTTGTGTTATCGACGTGCTTCTGCACTATTTTGGACTATGAACAGTAGCATTATTATGGCTTGACTAACAACTCTTACTGGATTTGAATTAGGCTGACAATTTAAATTAACAATAAACTCTTGGCTCCATATGTTGACCAGTCAGGACCACTATGGACTTGTCACCAAACAGACCACAGTTCAGAGGATGCAGAAGTGGATTGGATCTTCTTTCTTGTCTACATCAGTAGAAGCCTTTCTAGGAGTAGAAGTAGAGAAGAAGTAGAAGTAGAGAAGAAGTAGAGAAGAAGTAGAAGTCCCTTTCTTGGCAGCAGCTCTTCTAAGAAAATCAAGGAAAGGACAGCCTGAACTGGAACCCGCAGGAACTGCACTAGGTTCACTGGAGCTTGCAAGAGTTTCTAGAGTTCATTATCTAACTGGTGCAAATACTAACTGAAGGGATGGAAGGAAGAAAGAATGAAAAATAGTAAAGGACACTAAACTCCATCAGAAAAATTCACTTTTGTGCTGGAGTAAAATGGCCACAACCTGGAATATATGCACTGCAATTTCTCTGTTTTGTACTTGCACTTATTTTAATCTGCGTTTAGTCCCATGTCATGACTAACTTCTTTTTTTTCCTGAATAACCAGATTAGAAAGCTGCTTAGCAACAGTGTGCACAGCTCTTATCTCTGTGCCTTAAGAAAGGAAAGGCAGTGATCTCAACTACCACAAACCTATGAATTTCACCTCAGTAGCATGCAAGATAACAAAATACTTTCTGAAGAGATAATGATTACAGGCAAGGTAATGACTGAGAAATAAGCTCATCCAAAGGAAATTGTACAGACTTAATCAATATCATGGATAAATATCATGTTTTTGAAATATATTTTGTATAATATTTTGACAAAGTGCAGTAGATCTAGACTCTTTGAAATCAGTTAACAGAAAAACCCATTTATTAAAACAGGACAAAATGAGATTCTTAGTCATATAAAGAGATGATTGTAATTAAGATTAGAAAAATAATGCTGAAATGGTAATTTTGGTAAAAAGGAGATTACCAGAGAAGCTCGTCAAAGCTCAGTTTTTTCTCATGATATGGGTAGAAAATTCCAGTTACAATAAAATTTGCAGGTGATGCCAAACTGTTTATCTGTGTTTCTCTGTTAGGGAAAAAATGGCAAACACTAGACAAAGTATTGAAGCTTAAGGATTAGTTTGCCATGAGAACTCATTAAGTAAATTTAAACTGGAAATGTAAGAGAGATTTTTATCCAGCGGAACATGAAACTGAAACAGATCATCTCTTTCTGCAGTGTACAGAACTGATAGAGCCCATCACACATCATGTGCTGGAGGAGGGGGAAAAAAGCAGCAATTGTATTTTAAGTTTTCAAACTTCCACCCCAGAAATAATGCATCATTAGCACCAAGTACAGACTCTGAAACTGCCAACCAGTGATTAAAGCATTTGGGTCATTAATAACCTGCAGAATGTAAGAGAAGTTTCCCCTTTGGGCTGTGATTAAGAAACACCTGTGCTTGCATAGTTCAAATTAAGTTCATGATTTTGAACTAGGGGTATTGCAACTCATTATACAATATATAAAAAAAAAAGCAGCTTTGTTCCCTATTATAGTCTGACATGATTTCAAAGATTGTTTTCTTTCCCCCTTCACTTAAATATAAACACAGCTCACAGAAGAGGAAGAAAATATTTCTTGATCTACTAGAATCATCACAATAACATGAAGATCTCTGAAAAAGAAGAAGAGTATACAATATGATAAGATCCAGTGGCCTAATCCATGTCCCTGGATTATCCCATAAGTATAAAGAGCAATGGTACCCCTACCCTAACTCTGCAAGGACAGTATAAGCTTGATTTTATTACCTAAATATGTTAGTAGTATATTATTGAGGTACACTTTAGTATGGAGAACATCCTTTAGACATACAACCCAGGACCTAAAATTGAACTCTGCCCTGAAGGACTGACACATGTGGGTGAGATGGAATAGACCACAGCACCTCAAAAAACAACAGATAACTTCATTTGGACAACTGGATCCATCTTCAGCTGTCTATTACTCTGTCTGAGTTCTATCACGGTTCTCTGAAGACAGCCTTGTGTGTTACAACACTGTGCTGTTCCAAAAGTTCTGGGTAAGAGAGTCCCTGCTTTATGAAACTGTCTAGTTACTTGTACTACTATTTTCCTGGATTTGTCTTGTTTGTACAGACCATAACTTCCTTGGAGGTTTTCAAATAAAGTAGTAGGTGACTAGATAAAATGAAATCTCTCTCAAAGGTCATATCTCAGGATATAAGTTGTACAAGAAGCTTTCATTGTGGTGTTCTCCGAGTATTTTGTTCTTCATGTGTAATATTAATAATGTTAAATGTTGGTATATAGGTGCTGTTTCCTGTTTTTTCCTCACTTCCTCATGTCTTTGCTTTGCTAGTCTTGTCTCTAATTCGTTTTCTTCTCAGGTTTTTGGTCCACACTCAGGTCCTAGATCACAGTTTCAGTTTCCAATTATTCTTTTCCTCTTTCCTTTAATTATTAATTTCTCTTTAAATATCTTACAATGTATTTCTAACTCTGACATTTTCTGCTTTTATTGTCTAGCTGGACATAGTCAGATAGGACAACATCTCTACCCCTTCATTCAAATGAGACCTTCTGACAGTTAATGATCCTATAGTTTCCTTGCTCTATTTAGTGTTTTTTAATCCAGACTGGGCAGTGCCCCAAGTTCCTAGATGTGACACCTGGATGAATTTTGAGGGAATTAGCCAGAAGCTTTACCAGGTATCTCTGAAAATGGTTCTAATCTGGTTTTACATTTAACCAATTTTGCTCAGATTTTCTTGGGTGCAACCAATTTCCTTTTATACTCACAGTTTTAAAATACTTGCACTAAAGCACTTAAAAGAAGAAGGAAGGGGGGAAAGTGTTTGAAAATTTGTAATCCATTCTCTCCTAGTCATGTTCCTGTAAACCATTTGATTAATTTTTAAAAATAATATTAAATGGTTAATAAACATTGATCTCAGAGAAAAAAATGTCAGGCAATCTAAAAATCTGTCATGCTACTAAACATTTTTACTAACCAGTGTTGAAACAATGAGGTGTGGAACATGTCCTGGTGGGGTTAAACAACCAAACCCCAAATAATCTTGTTTCCATTTGTAGATAAACTATGGGGGGGAGAAGAGGGGGGAGGAAAGAAAAGAGAATGAAAATCCATGTATTCAGCATTCTCTGGATTTTTCTTACAACTTCAGGTCCTTGGAAAAGGGTTCATATTTATTAGCTCTTCAGTTACTGCATTGTACTGTGCTCTGACTTCATATTTCTTCTGCTGCTCTTCTCATTTTCTCCTTACTGATCTCAGTGAAAGAATATGAAAGGCAAAAGGGTAATGACGCTTCATAGCCACTTCCTCTCTTTTTTATCTCAGAATACTTGGTTTCTCATGACGGTTATACTCCTTCCTGTTGCTCAGCCATGTAGAGGATACATAAAAATACCGAACACTTGAACATGACCTCTACTAGATAAAGGAGTAAACAAATGCATCTCCTCACACCCCCGTAGTATGTGATTCTGCACCACTTCCCTGATGATAAATAAGACTACAATGGACTCAGGGCAAGAGTTAACTGCAAGGCTTACACCTGAAGTTCAAGTTCTGAATTAACGTTTAAAAGATGCTCATATGAATTATCAAGGCTTTTGAATCTGCAATCTTCAACCTGGCAATCTTGTAAGAAATAATCACTGATAAAATTTCTTGCATTTCTCTTTTTAGTCACAGCTGGAAGCTTAACAAGAACAGCATCTTCTTTCAATTTATTTTCATGTGTTTTTCTTCCCAGACACTGAAATAATAATAATTTAAAAAAAGGTACTGCCTTTCAGTATCAGCTTAAAAGCTTTGTTTTAAAGACAATTCTAAAGCTGGACAAATATTTGATTATTTTTTTTTTCTTGGGTTTCATTCTCATTTATTTAAACAAGCCAATAGAAACAAACTCTTAACGCCACAGAGGGGGATGAGACTTTCCAGGGGCAGCAGGGCAGCAAATCCAAGGAAATCTGACACAGGAACCTGGACTTCATGTTTCTCCAATCCAGCCCCAGCGATGCCACATGGCAGCTCAAGCAAGGAGGCACTAGGGCATATAACAGAGACAGGGCAGCTCCTCCTTATAGGTAAATGCTTGGGGTAAGGACCTCGGAGAAAGCACCCTCCAGTAGCCCCTTTTGTGTGTGGGTCTCACTGCAGGACACCGGCTTCAACGTAGAGCTCTGTTGCTATTGTTTATGGACTCCCTTGTGCAAGGTCTCCCACAACGTGCAGCAGTAGAGAAACAGCAGTACATGCAACAAAAAACCCAACAAGTATATATTTGTGTTACTAGAGCATGTAACACCCTTGTGGCTTTGAGCAGAACTGCAAATTACATCATCTCACAGCTGTTTCTTCATTCAGGGTAGGAAAATAGTAAAACCTGAACATATGGGACCTGAAAAAACGCATCCCAGAGTCTTGAGGGAATTGGCTGATGTAGTTGCCAAGCCACCCTCCATCATATTTGAAAAATCATGGCAGTCAGGTGAAGTCCCCGGTGGCCGGGAAAACATTGCACCCATTTTAAAAAAAGCATAGAAAGGATGATCCTGGGAACTACCAACCTGCCGGCCTCACCTCTATGCCTAGGATGATCATGGAACACATCCTTCTAGAAGCTATGCTAAAACACGTGGAGGACAGGGAGGTGGTTTGAGACAGCCAGCATGGCTTCACCAAGGGCAAGTCCTGCCTGACCAACCTAGTGGCCTTCTGTGACGGAGTGACTACATCAGTGGACAAGGGAAGAGGTACAGATGTGTATCTGGACCTCTCTAAGGCTGTTGTCCCCCACAACATCCTTCTTTCTAAATTGGAGAGGTATGAATTTGATGGATGGACTGTTCAGTGGGTGAGGAATTGGTTGGGTGATCCCATCAAGAGGGTAGTGGTCAACAGCTCAATGTCCTGATGGAGACTGGTGATGAGTGGTGTCCCTTAGGGGTCCATACTGGGACCAGTACTTTTCAATATTTTCATCAATGACCTAAACAGTGGGATGAAGTGCACCCACTGCACGTTTTCAGATGACACCAAGCTGAGTGGTGCTGTTGACATATCTGAGGGACAGGATGCCGTCCAGAGGGACCTGTACAGGCTCAAGAAGTGGGCCCAGGTGAACCTCATGAGGTTTAACAAGGCCAAGTGCAGGGTCCTGCACCTGGTCCAGGGCAGCCCCTGGTATCAACACAGGCTGGGAGATGAGGGTATTGAGAGCAGCCCTGCTGAGAAGGACCTGGGGGTATTGGCTAATGAGAAGCTCAGCATCACTCAGGAATATTGTCTTGCAACCCAGAAAGCCAAACACATCTTTGGCTGCATCAAAAGCAGCATGGCCAACAGGTCAAGGGAGGTGATTCTACCACTCTACTCCACTCTGGTGAGACCCCACCTGGAATACCGTGTCCAGTCTGGGGTCCACAAGATAAGAAGGACATGGACCTGTCTGAGTGGGTCCAGAAGAGAGCCACAAAAATGATTGAAGGGATGGAACATGTCTTCTATGAGGAAAGTTTGAGAGAGTTGGGGTTGTTCAGCCTGGAGAAGAGAAGGCTCTGGGGAGACATTATTGCAGTCTTTCAGTACCTAAAGGGGGCTTATAAGAAAGATGGGGACAGACTTTCTGATAGTGCCTGTTGTGACAGGACAAGGGGTAATGGCTTTAAACTAAAAGAGGATAGATTCAGACTAGATATAAGGAAGAAATGTTTTACACTGAGTGTGGTGAAACACTGGTCCAGGTTGCCCAGAGAGGTAGTAGATGCCCCATCCTTGAAAACATTCAAGGTTAGGTTGGACAGGGCTCTGAGCAACCCGATCTAGCTGAAGATGTCCCTGCTCCTTGCAGGGGGTTCGGACTACGTGACTTTTAAAGGTCTCTCTCAACCCAAACTGTTCTACAATTCTATGATTCTATGAAATATACAACCTGAAGTCTTATCATCTTGTCAAATGAGTTTTTTACCAAAATTGTTCTCCTTCAGTGATAGCCTCATATAGCAGTGGGTGCATGAATATATGCATTATATTTTATGTACCTATATTCAATATAGAGAATAATCTTTTTGGTTTTAACATGAGCATCAATAACTCAGAGTATCACTGGAAAATCTATTTGTAAGATGCTGTATAAGATGAGAGACATATGCATAGTACTTCAAAGATGCTATAAAATATTACAACAATGATTATATAAATTATGTCTAAGATATGAAGATCCAGTCAAAATAATTTCATTGGGATCAGACTTCCCAATTCCCTTAAGCATTTAGGAGAACTAATGGGGAAATTTGATTCTGATGACAATGAGGATCTCACATCTTTGAGGGAGAGGAAGGGCAGAGAGGGGAATGGGGGAATGAAAGAATTATTCTTTTTTTCAATTTAACTACAATGGTAGTGTGTAAAACTATGAGAATTCTGATTCTCTCATTCAGAGACCTATATTTTCAAATAAAGGGTTCTTCTGCCTACTGAGCTCAGTTTATCTAAATCAAGATTTTGCCCGTTATGTTACCTGAAATGCATTTTAAGTTAAAAAAAAAAAGTATATCTCCATAATTTATTTGCAATTCAAATGCGAAACTTCCAACAAAACTGCAGTGCATCAACCCAGAACAAACAACTCATCAAATCACATAAACATGGCATGATCCCAGTAACAAAAAATGTGCTTTGCAACAGCCTGTAATTAGTATGGGAATGACAGGCGTATTCTAAACCTTTCCGAACATATGGATAATTATTGAAGAGCTATGACAGTAATGCATCAACAAGTCTATCCCTCTTACTGTGGTTCTATGTTCTGGCTGCCTCTCAGTGGATCTTAACATGCTATTCAGTAATTTGGTGGAAACCTCATCACCCAAGAGCAATGATAGGGTTCCACCCACAATGAGAAGGAAAATTAAAAGAATTATCACTTAAAAGGAGTGTGTGATTCAAGATAAGCACCCTAAAACATTTTCTATTTCTAACCTGTACGCTCAAACCTTATAATTTGCTGGTGTGAATTTTCAAATTTCTGCAATAACTGGTATTTACCTATAATTCAGTAATAAGGAAATAGAGGAGGGGAAAAAAAGACCTGAACAAAATAGGTCAAAGTAAGATGACTGTGGACTTTATCAAGAGTCTTACAATTGTATAACCTACTGTCCCAGAAACATTTAGATCCCCAAAAAGTGAAAATTATTATTAATTCCTTGTATTACGGTAGTATCTTGAGGCCTTCCCATGGTGAAAGAAGAAACCTCATCAACAGATACATTTCCCAGAAAGATAAATAATAAACAGAGAAAGTTTGGAAGCTCTGAATGAACCAAACAAATACCAGCTGATAGAAAAGCAGAGCCACTATCACTACCTATTTAGAAAACTGGAGTACAGGAGGAGGAATAGTCATTGATCTGTTTCTTGAGGGTTACATAAATAATCTTATCTTGCTATCAACACTCAAAATTTTATTTATACTTAACAGTTAAGTAGTTATTTTGCAATGGTATTGGAAGACAGTGAGGAAACTGGATACTGGAACAAGAATCCCTAAGTCTAATTAATTGAGCTTTTCACATTTCTACAGACAGTAAAGCTGTAAAATGGCTTGCATTTTGACTTTCATTTTAGATACGTAGAAATGGGGGGGAGGGGGGGCAACACAGGGATGGAGGGGGTGTGAAAAGAGAAGGAGAAAGGCTGGAGATAATATTCACCTTCACACTGAACCACTTCTCCTAGCCTAAGTTATATAGCAGAAGAAAGAACAGGAGTGAGTTGACATCAATCATTCTTACAGATTTTTACTTTTTATTCATTGTTCTATTGATCTCTTTCAGCATTATTTCATAGGTAGATTGCAATAAAAGTCATTTCTTATTATGTTTCCATTTTAACTCATAAAGCATATGACACAATAGTTTTTGAATGAAGGACAGGTTCCCTAAGGGAAAGAACAAAATCCTGGGTAAAAGCATAGATTTATTGATCTCTCCTTCAATAATAATGATTAAAATCTAACCAAGCACTATTGCCTTAATAAATTATTCAGCTTTCTCTCCCTCTTCCACATTCCAACTGAATGCACTCCAAAAAAAGAAAAGTTCGATTACAAAATGCTGAAAATACTGTCTTCTTCATACAGTGAGCCATGAAAATGTTAAAAACACGTTAAATAACAGCATCTTACAGACAAGAAATATTTTGGCCCAAAGCCCAGCTGACCAGCAACTGGGGAAAGAAAACAACATATGTCCTGGAAAGAAGGGGAAGGGATTTTGTCAGCTCTTTACTTTTTCTAGGCAAATTTAAGGGCACTGTTTTCCCTACTCAGTCACGTTTTCTCTTGCAATGGTGCAATGAGGACTGTCCCCATAACCATAATTCTCTCTTCTGTATGAGAGTACGTCCCCTGTGGGTTAAGCTGGAAGCTTATACTCATCTATCAAGTGTCTTCACTTCACCCCAAATCTCAGGAATGTTTCATTGTCAAGTCATTTTCTGACTAGGACTGCTCCTGGGATACCCAGCCCTGAAGCAGAGATTTCCAGAACAGCATATGCTGTTCACAGAGATAAAGCTGGCAAAGGATACTATTTGTTGGTTATGTTAAAGTCTTGTCCCTTCATTTTACTTTGCTAAAACTTCCATGCTGATGTTTCATCCAAAGTTTCTGATAAGATTGATGTATATTGTATATTCATAAAGAATGAAATAAATGCCACAGTAAGTAATCCTTCATACTTAGTGTACTTATACATATTATACATCTGAAAATTTCCTCCTTTTGAATAAACACTTGATGAAATAGTAGGAAGACCAGCATAAAATAGATAACATTTCTAGAGAGTGATGATGCATTAAAAAGAAATGTTTCATATAACCACTCTCAAATTAACCTCTATGCCACAGCTATAGTACATAATTATGTATCTGGATTGCTAGGGAAATACTTGTCTACCAAGATGACACTGGCTATAGATATGAGCAGATAGAGGTGTCGATCATTTAAAGTAAGATTAATGATCTAAACTATAAAGATCTCACATTAACTTTCCAGAAAGGTCAAAAGAATCATATAAGCAACCATTTTCTCTTGTGAATATAATTCATACAGTTTTCAGTCAAGGACAATGTTTAAAAGCATGCATGCTTAGCTTGATATAACCTGATAATGAGGGGTTTTTTAATAAAAGTCATTTTCTTTAAACAAAGTTACCTGCCTTTATGGAAAGAATTACCTGGGATATTTGATAGATTAACCAGATGAGATTATATTCATACAAACTGCTATAAGAAAATTTTGCTATTAGTGGATTTTGTTGTATTGGGTATTGCATGGCAAGGTTTTGGTATTGGGGGGCCTAAATATGTGGCTTCTATGAGAATTTGCTAGAAGCTTACCCCATATCCGACAGAGCCAATGCCAGACAGGTCCAAGATGGACCTGCCACTGGCCAAGGTTGAGCCCATTGTTGACAGTGGTAGCGCCTCTGGGATAACATAGTCAAGAGGGGAAGACTGCACAACAGCAGTTGCAGCAAGACAGACATGTGAAAACATGTGAGAGCAACAGCCCTGCAGACACCAAGGTCAGTGAAGAAGGAGAGATAGGAGGCATTCCAAGTGCCTGAGAAGAGAGATTTCCCTGCATCCTGTGGTGAAGATCATGGTGAGGCAGGCTGTCCCCCTGCAGCCCATGGAATTCCACAGTGGGNCTGTCCCCCTGCAGCCCATGGAATTCCACAGTGGGGCAGATATCCACCTGCAGCCCATGGACGACTCTACACCAGAGCAAGTAGATCCTCAAAGGAGTCTGTGTCCCCATGGAGAGCCTGCGCTCCTGGCAGGACCTGTGGCCACATGGAGAGAGGAGCCCACTCTACAACAGGTTTGCTGGCAGGATTTGTGATCTCATGGGGGACCCATGCTGGAGCAGTCTGTTCCTGAAGTACTGCACTCCGTGGAAGGGACTCACCCTGGGGCAGTTCATGAAAAACTGGAAGGACCCACATTGGAGAAGTTCATGGAAGAGTGTCCCTGGTGGGAGGGACCCCACGCTGAAGCAGGGGAAGAGTGTGAGGAGTCCTCCCCCCGAGGATGAAGGAGCAGAAGAGGCAATGTGATGAACTAACCACAGCCCCCATTCCCTGTCCCCCTGCACTGCTTGGGGGGAGGAGGTGGAGAAATGGGGAGTGAAGTTGAGCCCAGGAAGAAGGGAAGGGGTGGGGGAAGGTGTTTTGAGATTTAGGGGTTTTTTATTTCTCATTATTCTACTCTGATTTGATTGGTAATAAATTAAATTAATTTCTCCAAGTCAAGTCGGTGACAGTAATGCCTGAGTGATCTCCCTGTCCTTATCTCAACCCAAGAACCTTTTTCTATATTTTCTCTCCCCTGTCCAACTGAGGACAGGAGTGATAGAGCAGCTTTGGTGGGCACCTGGCATCCAGCCAGGGTCAACCCACCACATTTGTAAACTATTTTTTTGTGATTTGAAATCAGTGCTATCAAATGCAAGCATAGTTCCACGCTTCAAGCATCAAACAAGTCCACAAACAGACTCTACCTTTTTGTTGTTTAAAATACTCAGAATCTACTCATTCAAGACTGATCTCAAATAAATTCAAATAAATCTTAAAGCAAGAATGCATGAAGTTTTAAATTCCTCCTTTTGAAACTGTCTCAACAGCCTTATGATATTCAAAGCAGCACAGTATAAATAACAGTTCCCTCCCAAAACCAAATTGTATCAGTGTATCTGTTGTGATGGGTGCTAAAATAGTTTTGCTTAGAAGAATACGCACCAAATATGTACCAGGAATATGAATTTCAAATAGGTAATGCAATAAAGCATTTAGCTTTCATTTCATATACACAGTGCTTTACAGTGTGAACATGTGCTCCAAGTGTGACTTCTACTGCCTTTTAAGTTTGTCAGAATTGATTTCAACTTTATACAGATGCTTCTAAAACACCACAAGTGGCCACAACAGACAGGGTCACCTCTAACTCAGTGTAGCATATTCTCTTTTAGCTGCAGACAGGTACTAGATGACCAAAACAAACAGCCTACCTGCTACTATTCATTTACCCAAACAGCGTCCAGCTAGCCCCATACAAATGCCACCTCTCAGTGAAATAAATTGTGTTACAACCAACCCCAAGGTGCTCTCCAGCTTCAATTCTGGTGGGGACTGCCAGGGAGAAGCAATGCCTTTCTACATTTATAGTGATAAAAAACAGGGGGGAAAAGATTAATTTCTTAATATAGTTATTCCTTTCTGCAAATCCAAACCCCTTTGAATTTGCAGGTATTTTCCCACATTCCAACCAGGAACGAGTGCATTTGCAATGCTATTGTTACTGATTTTTTTATGACAGTCTCTCTCATACTCAGAGTAAGAGGAAGAAAATATCTGATTGTCAGACACTATAGAAATCCTAATTAATCAGTGGGTGGATTAAGTATATCATATATTTTAAGACATATGAAATGCTTGCCTCCTGGAGCAAACAATAGCTTCAATATATAATCCAAAAAGTTAGAAGCATCAGAGCAGTCAGGATACATTTTTGCAGTAGTGAAGACAGAAAAAAATCCTCTTTTACAGTAAAATGTTGGTTTATTAAATCCTTTCTCTTAGAAAAAAAAATACTGCAAAATATAAAATACTTACTGTGAGGTGCCAGATGATTTTTTTTTTCATTTATGAATAGGAAAATAGGGTGTTGTGGCCCGTGATAACAGAGAACTGAATTTGTTGACTTGTAAGGTTTCTTCCCCAAAAACAGCAGCTCTGTTATTGGCTCTGGTATGTATCTGTTGTGTATTGCATATTTTTGCTGCAACTCAAAAAAAACGATTTATGATGAATCATGGTATATTTGAAATTTTACAAACCCTGAATCAGTTAGATTGACACTCCACATTTTATTTAGAAATTGATATCAACATATCCACATCCAGATAAAATTAACACTTAAATGAAGACTTTCCAGTACAAATTCAAAATGACAATTCTTTTGTGTGCTTTTTATCTGCCTCAGTAGTGTAGATAGTAACATTACAAAGCTGGCTACTTCTACACATGTGCCTGTTATTCAATATTACCTCATCACCCAGGATGTTCTTTCAAAACCAGTTCTAAAGTGCATAAAACTGCATCTTAGATATTCTGAGCACCGAAATACAAAATATAACCATGGAGAGATACTGGCTGGGGGATTCCTCAGGGGGAATGTGCAATTATCCAGAGTGAAAAGCAGGATAGCAAGATATTGACAGACCAGGACTATTGAATTTAGGAGTAACTGGGCAGGCAATGATATTGACTCTCAGTAAAGTTTTCACTCAGAGCAAGATTTAATCTGTGAGAAAACAAATCTTAATGTAAAGGCACATGATTTAATTGTTTGCCCACTGGAAAACCTCAAGGAAGAAGAAATAAAGTGAACATCCTCAGCTTCACGAAAGCACACAGATTCAATGTTTGAGTCACTATCTGTCACTCTTTCTCTCTTTCAAACACACGCCCTCTCAGTGTATGTGTCTTTCTGCCCAGCATTTAGGTCATAGAATTGCAAATGGGAACTCTGATTTCTGCATACAATCTGGCATCTCACAGTAAATATTTTGTTTTGCAGTATTTGTTTCCTTATTTTTTATTTTT
>VZSF01006293.1:0-73872 GCA_013398295.1 Chionis minor
CCTCGGGCTGCGCGGGGCCGGCCCGTGGCGGCGGCGGCCCGTGAGCGTCCCGCTGCCGGGCGGGGCCAGGCGGCTCCGGGGCTGCCGGTCCCCTCCCTCGTGCGCGTGCAGGTTGCTTCCCTCCATCCCCGCGTCCCTCCGTCCCGCGTGTCCAGCGAGCGCTTCCTCCCGGTGCCGAGGAGCGGGACCGGGCAGGACGGTGCTGCCTGTGCTCGACCTGAGCCAGGTGCCCGCGGGTCGGCAGGTGGGTTTATCTTGGGCGGGGGCTTTGCTGACGGGGAGGCTGGAGCCCGTCCGGGTGAGATCTGTAACCGCCGTCCTGGCGCTGTGCGTCGGGCTGGCGACTGTTCTTCCCGGGAGCCGAGGTCACCGGGCGCTGCCAGCGGGGATGCTGCTGCCGGCAGTGCTGGCTCACAGGCCGGCTTCCTGCCTGCCGCAGTTGTGCAACGCAGCCGATTAGGAGGCTGATGTCCCACCCCAGAAGTGGCTGCGCTCGGCGGTGGGGAGGTTACGGTGCGAGATAAGATGCGAGCGCCCAGCCCTGCTGGTGTGCCGCCCAGCACGGGTGTTGTCGCATGCAGCCCATTAGTGAGAGCACTGCAGGGAGCGATTCTGCGAGTAGCTGCTCGCTGCTTCCCAGAATCGCCTGGAAGACGTCCCGGGTCGCCTGTCGGCATCAGAAACTGCCCTCTCACTGTGCCACAGGGCGGCGCGCAGGATGGGCAGCATGGCTGCCTCCAAATCCCCGCCACTGTCCCTGTTGTGGCGGCATCACCGTCTGCAGCTCCCACGGGGCCCCTGAGGTCTGTTGGTTTTGTCGAGGCCTCGGCGTGGTGGGAGCCCGACAGGGAGGCTCTTGCTGGTGGGATTGTGCTGACGCCAGTGTCTGCCCCGCGATACACGGCCCCTCTCCAGCCGTCTGCCTTGGCAGAGAGCAAATCCCGGGGCGAGCAGCTGGCAGCACAGATGCGGGCTCCCCCTGCTCCTGCCAGGATCTACCCGCAGGGACGGCGGTGACACCAAACCATCCCTCGACTGGAGCTGACCGAGTGAAGAGGTACAGGGGCAAGTTCCTCTGGATTGGTGGGGCAGCAGTGTCCTGTCGGAGAACCAGCACTGCTGCTCCTGCCCTGCTGCGCCACAGTGCTGGTGAGCAGCCTGCCACGGGGAGCACAGTCCCCTCCTGGCACCGTGTCCTGAGCTGGGCCCCATCTCGGCTCGGGCCCGGCCCCGAGGCGAAGGAGATTGGGCAGCGCTGGTAATCCTGCTGCACCCGAGGGATTACTGCTCGCTCTGGCCCGGGGGATTAAGGGATTTCTCTAAGCGGGGCTGATGCAGTCTCCCGCAAAGCGGCTTGTGCCTTGGGGCCCTTGCTGTCTGGGGCAGGATGGCCAGTGCCAGGAGGCGGGATGGGCTGTGCGAGGTGTGGGAGATCCCGGAAGGAGGATCGTTATGTCCCCTGGCAGGCTGAGGGGGTCCCCACCCGGGGAGATCCCTGCCCTCTCGTCGCTGCCAGCCCGTGCAGCCCTGTTGTGCCGGCAGGCCGTGGCACGCCCCTTGGCGTGGGCTCAGCTGTTTTGGAGGCAGCCCGTGACCACAGTGCGCACCTCTGCACCGAGGGCACCGGGGGAGACGCTGCCGGGGCAGCTGCTGGTGACACCACCAGTCCCTGGCATGGTGCTGGGGTGACGTTTTGGGCCTGGCTGGGGGTGGCAGCTCCTCCACAGAGCTCTGGGGCTCCCAGGTCAAAGACAGGGGACAGTGCAGAGACAGCACCAGACTCGGAGAGCAGAGCCAGGGCTGGGGCCAGCAGGGCTCGGGCAGCGCAGCGTTGGGCAGAGGCAATTAGCCGGTGCCTCTCCTGAGGCCTTCGAGAGCAGAGAGCGATAAGCCACGTTGCTGACACTCAGCAATTACGTGTCAGGGACACAGCAAGGCCCGCATGTCCTGCGTGTCCCTGAGCAGCAGTTTTGGCCCGTCTGTGTGCTGGGCTGTCACGGTGGGGCTGGGGTCGGAGCTTTCTGCTCTGGGCCTGAGGGAGGGGGAGGCTGCTCTCCGGGGCGCCGCTTTCCAGCAGGCAGGAGGATCGGGGCCTGGAGACTGTGGTTAATTTAATCCTGCGTGTTTGTAAACGCTGCCTTGCCTGGGCAGGGTGCGAGGATTGAGCTGGGTGTCCGGGTCATTCAGCATGGGAGATGATGCCTGGCCCTGCTTCAAGCCGGCCGGAGCACCCACGGGTGCTGTGACTGCACGGGGGTTTCTCCAGACGCTGGTGCAGGCCCTGGGTAGGCACTTGCTGCACCGCGTCCCTGGCTCAGCCCCTGCGGCTCCTCTCACCTGCCCTTTTGCCTCCCGGCATTGTGGCAACCACCACTTTGGCCCCTGGGAAAGGGGAAGTGGTGCCAAAATCAGGAGGTCAGTCATGTCAGTGGCAAGCGGCTGGCTGCCCTCGCACCCCCAGGAGCTGCCCTTCTTCTTTGCCTTTCCTCCTGTACGCAGCTGTACAGCCCCTGGGAGCCAGGGGTCCCCTCCTGTCCCGCACTCTCCTGCCTGCAAGGGTGGCTTCTTCCAGGGTGCCTTTCCCTGCTGCCTGCCTGGTCAGGGCTCCTGCCTCCCCGGCTCAGGTTTCTCCCAGCTCAGCGCGTCCCGGTGCTTGCTGGCGCAGGCGAGCGGAGCTCGCTGGCTCCTGGCAGCCAAGAGCCAGCAGCCGGGCTGTCCTCAAGACGCTGCCTCGTGCCCCGACAGGCCCTGGGGTTTGTTACTCACGGCCGTGCCCTGCGCTCGGGGATTGCTCCTGCTTTGAGGGAAAGAGCTGTCGGTCCGGTTTGGGTTTGCTCGGTGCTTGCGGGGTTGTGGGGACGCAGGTGCAGCGGGGCTGGGGGACAGGATCCCAGGGCAGGACGCCCCGGGTTCCTGCTGTGGGAGCCCCCTCGTCCCCGGGCCGCAGCAGCGTGGGAGGCGCCTCCATTGGCGCTGGGGCATGCCCAGCGTTCGGCCGCCTGACCAGCACCGCTGTGGGGCAGGCAGAAGGTGCAGCGGGCCTGCCCGTGCACGGCACGCAGGGCAGGCTGAGCCTGTCGGGGCTGTGCCGGGATCGGCGCCCGGGCCCTGCACCCCACGAGCCGTGGCGGCACCCCCTGCTCCCCACGCCTCACCAGAGCCGCCTTGTCTCTTGGTGCACCTTCCTTTATGCAGTGCTGGTTGCTACGCGACCGCCGGCTCCCGATGCTTAATGCTCTAATACAGAGGGATAAAACCGCTCTAAAAATACCCCGCTGACGGCCCCCTGCGGGGGCAAGGGGGCTGCTGGGCGGCAGGCAGCCCAGAGCGGGGGGGCTGCCGGGGAGTTCCCAAACTCCTTGTGGCTTTGATCTGCTGTCCAGAGCATCGGGAGCGGAGCGGGCTGGTGTGCGGGCAGGGAGCGGGCTGGTGTGCAGGCAGGGAGCGGCGGGGATTGGCTGGGGCTGGCGCGTGGGCTCCTGCCGCTGGAGCTCCCCTGCCAGAGCCGCCTTCCCCGGCTCCAGCCAGAGCAGGGAGTCCGCTGGCTCCCCTGCCCACACCCTGCCCGCAGGCCCTGGCACCGGGGAGCTCACTCAGCCGTACGGCACCTGCCAGGCCTCTGCCTGCTCCCGCCTGCCCCGTCGGAGCGGGACCTCTGCAGCATGGGGACGGTCAGCGAGCTCTGTGCCTCCAGTTTCCAGGCCTTCCTCTGCCCCTCGGTGGCTGCCAAGGCAGGTAGGCGCTTTGTGCCCTCTCCTCTGCTCGCCGTGGGGTCACCGTGTCCCCGGCAGATGTGGCGGTGCCCACGGCTCTGGCTCCATATGGCTCCTGCTGACAGCGGCACAGAGAGTCCTCGCCGCCTCCTTCCCCTGCGCACCGCTGGCGTCCACAGTCTCGGGCTTCTGAAAGCGCTGAGCCCCGGCTGGGCACTGGGCTGCCCCGCACTGGTGCCGGGTGCCACACTGGGACAGGGACGCTGGTCCTGCCCCGGCCCCTCACCCTCCTGCCCTGCCCGGGGCGATGCATGAGCGCTCGGCCACTCTCGCCGCTGCCAGCGCGTGTGGCTGCAAGGGCAGCTCGGGGTGCCGCTCTCCAAACCGAAATCTGTGCTGGGCAGCCCAGCACCTGCTGCGCTGGAGCTGCCGTCGTGGGTCGGCCCCTCGTGTGAGCTGCTGCTGCCTGTGGGTTCCTGCCCCCAGTGTGGGACCGAGGGTGCTGTGCCGTGGGGCGTGAGGGTGCGAGACCTCCTCTGGCCAGCCCGGCGCCCTGCTGGCAGCTGAGGCTGAGCAGCAGCGGGCTCTGCTCCTCCTGGGGCCCAGCGTGGTGGACGGTGTGGGGAGCGAGCGAGGAGTCTGCTGGGCTGCGCTCCCGGCACCTGCACGGCGCTCAGTGCGTGTGGACAGGGCTGAGCCAGAGCTCTCCTGGCCACAGCGCGGCTGGGACTCTGCGCAGGGGTGTGGGAGCTGAGCCGCCGGGGAGCGCGGCAGCCGCTGTGGACGTGGGCTCCCGGGCGGGCTCTGGGCAGAGGGGTTGGGGTGATGGCCAGGGCTGCTCTGAGGCAACACGAGGGCCCTGGCTGGCTCCGGGTGCAGGGCCTGGCTGCCTGGGAGGGTCTTTCTTGGAGCTGCCCGTCCCCAAACTCTTCTGACGCACCTCAGCTGTTGGTGGGGAAGGATGGAGCTGACGCAACCCAGGATGTGCACACGGCGCGGTGAAAACAGGATGTGGTGTGCTGAGACGGGCAGGAAGTTTCTGGGGGCCCCGTGGGTCCCCCAGCCATGGGGGACGGCAGGAGCGGGCAACAGCACCCCGCAGCCGAGCCCAGTGACAGCCGCTGGCGGCACTCTGCGTTCATCCCCGTGGTCTGCCTAAGCCCACTGCCTTTGCCACCCCGGTGTGGCCGGTGCAGGCACGGCATGGGCTGGTGGGAGGGCTGGCGAGCGCTACGGCACGGCTGTGGGCTGAAGGACCAACATGAGGCTTCTGAAGCCATTCCTCCCCTTGCTCCGTAGCCGGCGTTCTGGGTGCTGTTTCTCCACCTCACGCTGTGAGCAGGATTTAGCTGAGTCAAGGCGGCCGAGGCTCATGCGGCCTCTCCAGGCAGCTGACAGCGGGACGGGGACGTGCTGGGGGTTCGCTCCTGCTGCAGGCACAGCCCCGCAGGCCCTGGGCCCAGCCACACAGTGGTCCCCTGCAGAGCAGCGGGGTCTGTGCAGGGACCCCGGAGCAAGGGAACAAGGCAGTGTGGAGCAATCTCCTGTGGGGACCGGCACCGCTCCTGGCCCTGCTCCTGGTCCCAGTTCTGGTCCCGTCTGGCCGTGGGAGCTGCCGTGGAGTGTGCAGAGGGCGGCAGGCACTGGCCGGCCCCACGGCCCCCCGGGTCCTGCCCGGGGCTCAGTCCTTACAGCCTGGACAGGACTGGACCTGCAGTGGGGAGCTGTGGGGCCAGGCCAGGGGTCTGCTGGGGTGGGGGCCTCCAGCATTGCCACAGCGAGCTCGAGAGGTGACAGGCTGAGTGTCCTGGCAGCCCTCAAGGAAGGAAGAGCTGGGTCAGCCCCCAGCACCTGCCTGGCCGGGACCCCCACACATCGTCTCCCCCGACCGCGGGGCTGTCGCGTTTCCCCGCCTGGCCGGGAGCAGAGGAGTTAAGGCGCTGGTGGCTGCGGGTTCCTCGGCAGGAACAGGGTGTTGGTGCCGGGCCGGGATGACGCCTGGTGGCCCCGGAGCTCATTGGCCCGGCATGGCCCTGAGTCACCCCGGGAAGCGCCGGGGCGTGCAGGTGTCCGCGCCCTGAGACAGGAGCACCTCTCCGGAGCCGCGGGCAGCGCAGGCACGGCCGGCGGAGCCGCTGGAGACGGGCCTGCTGGGATGGTGCTCAGGGTGGAGGACAGCGGTGAGCCCGCACCAGGGACACGGGGAGGCTGGTGGGGCCGGGGCGAGGGGGAGGCAGGTGATCAGCTCTGCATCTGCCCTGCGCCTCGTCCCTGGCCCTGCCGGCCTGTCTGGGGGCAGCGGGGTAGGAAGGAGCAGCGTTGGGGGAGCACGGCCTCCACGCGCCACACGGGCCTTGCTCTGCCCTGGGCACGGCGGGAGTGGGGAACACGCTGCTGCTCCTGCTCCACCGCTGCAGGCCCTGGCGGCCTCGGAGCCTGGGAGGGATGGACAAATCCTGCCGGTGCCCCTCGCCGCCCACCGGCTGCGGCGGGCGAGCGGGGTCCTTGGGCTCGGCTGTCAGCGGCAGGAGCTGCGGAGCCCCCGGGCCCCCGCGCTGGGCCCTTGTGCTGGCAGGGGGCAGGCAGCAGCACGATCCCCGTGGTCCCGCTGCTCCCGGCTCCTCTGCTGGGCCGAAGCTGGGGCAGTGAGCGCCTGCTCCGGCCTCCCCTTCCCTGCCGCCCCTGGCAAGGCCCTCCGGCCTCTCGGGAGCCGTTTGGGCTCCACTGGGTGCTGCGGGGCGGGTGCTGTGCAAATTGTTGGGAAAGGGTTAACGCCCTCTTCCTTCCCCAGAAAAGCTCTTGCGTCTGGGGTTTCTCTTCCTCCGGCTGCTGCTGACATGGCTGGGCTGCTGTCACGAGTCTCGCCCTCCGCAGCAGCGCAGGCGGGGAGGGACCTTCCCAGGCGCCCGTGCAGACTCGCCAGCCCCCTCTGCCCTGCAGCTTCGCGTCCTCTGCTGCGCCAGCGCCTGCCGAGACCCCTGCCCGCTTGCAGGTGGGCAGGGGGAGGCAGAGCTGCTCTTGCCGGGGCTCGCTTTGCTGGCTCCGGCCCCCGGCCCTCGGCCAGCTCGCCTGCCAACAGGTCCAACCCTGGCACCGAATTTCACCTCCCCTGCGGCAGCGGCTGGGCAAGAGGGTCCTGCAGCGTGTGCTGCCGCCTGGGGATTTAAAGGTTTTTGTGTCTGGCAGCGGGCGTGCGGTGCAGCTCAGCCCCCCTGCAGCAAGCCTGGGCTTGCCGGTGTCGTGGGCGCCGGGCAGGAGGGGCGCGCGCCTGCAGGAGCAGCACTGGGGGTGCAGAAGGCGCTTGGATGTATTGATAAGGCAAGGCCTCTGCTATTTTAAGTTTAAATAACTTTTAACCTGGTGCCGTGAGCCAGGTTGTCTGGTTCATACTTCCTGGCGTTGGAGACTGCAAATATTGGGAACTGTTGCTGTCGCGTCTGGAGGGATGGTGTCGCAAGCTGAGGCTGCCTCCAACCGTGGCAGCGGGGGATTTTTGCGAAGGAGGAAGCTCGTCAGAAAGCCCGAGCAGAGCCAGGGAAGTGCTGAGTTCAGAGATTCGGTTTGCGTCGTCGCGGCTCCCACGGAGGAGGTGGCAGCGCGGGGAGAAACGATGCGCGGTTGAGGTCCGAAGGCACGTGGTGTCCCTGGGCGCTCACATGGGGCAGGCGGCCATGCTGGGGACGCTCCGGGTGAGTCGGGGCTGGCGGCAGCGGTGGCCTGGAGCGGAGGCTGTGGTGGCATGCCGAGCCTCAGCAGAACAGGGTGGTAATATTTGGGGAAGGAGAGGGCAGTGGCAGCCCTGCCGGGTGCCTGCCCCCAGCACCCCAGGGCAGGAGGTGGGAGGCGGCGCAAGGGCCAAGCAGGGCTGCTGCTGCCACCTCCCTTGGGGACGTGGCTCTGGAGGGACGCGCAGGCGACTTTCCTGTGGCACGCGAGGGAGCCGCTGGAACCTGCTGGCAGAGGTGGGAGCTGTGGGCGGGAGCTGCGGGCCAGGAGCGCTGCTGGAGGAGTGGGTGACCTTGGGGATGTGAGGGAGCAGGAATGGGATGCTGTGTCACTGCAGAGCGGGAGGTCACGCGCCAGGGAGCACTAGGAATATCCTAGGAGCTGTGGGGCCTGGGAGCACGGAAGGGTGTGTGGCAGCCCCAGGCTTGAGCCTCGGGGGTGGTGCTGGGGAGGGGGTGCCTGGCTCCCGCAGGGTGGTGCAGATGTCATGGCGTGTGGGTGAGGTTTGTCCGGGGAGTGCGTCAGCTCCGGGCCCTGACTGGAAAAAATGGATCCGGCAAAGAGGGGGCTGCGAGGGCATCCAGTAGCTGTTTCTCTGTGGCTGGCGTGGGGTGGCAGAGCAACCTGTGGGGCTCCAGGCCCGTGCGGGGCACAGCGGAGCTGCCCAGCCACAGCGGGCACCAGGACAGGCACCAGCACCGGCCCAGCGGGGGTAGAGCGGAGGGCTGGGGCCATGAGGAGGAGAGCTGGAGCTGGTCCAGGGGCCATGCTGGGCCTTGCTGCCCAGCAGCCGCGGGCTGAATCAGCAGGAACCGGCGGTACCCGGCTCCCCCGCTGCTGCTGCCCGGTGGGGCGATGCCCTGGCCCTCGCATTCCTCGCGTGCCGTTGGTGGCACTCGGCTGCTGCGCAGGGCCGGGGACACTGCTTGCCAGCCCGACTCCTCCAGGGACCCGGCAGCTCCACAGCCCAGCTCCTGACGCGCCCCGGGCTGCCGGCCGGCAGCAGAGGCTGCACCTGGAGCCTGGTGGGGATGGTTCCCATGGCCACGCATGCTGACCTGGCCGTATCTCTGCTCAGTGCCCAGTGACCTGACCCCGGAGGAGTGCCAGGAGCTGGAGAACATCCGCCGCCGCAAGCAGGAGCTGCTGGCTGACATACAGGTGTGATGCTGACGGCCACCACCCATGCACACAATCCCCCTGTCTTGGACGTGGCAGTCTCTTGCTCAGGGCTGTCCCCTTGGAGGCAGGGGACAATCTCCCTGCCCGCGTCACTGATCGGGGTCCCTGCAGCCCCATCCAGAGTCCCTCGCCCTGCTGCTGGGAAAGGGGAGGGTGGCGCAGGTGAGGCAGGGAGGAGAGGCTGCCCCGGCCAGGGCTGTCTGTAACGGCCGTGGCATCGGGGCGCAGTGCCCCAGGCCCTCCCAGCCTCTGCAGGAGCAGGCCCAGGCAGGGCTGTGGGGCGGGTTTGTGCTCACATCCCCTTTGCTCACCAGCCGCTGGCTCCTTGCAGCCTCTGGGGGCTCTTGTGGATCTTCTGGGGCAGAGGATCGGAGCCGCTGGAACTGCAGGGCAGAGGGAGCTGGGCCCGTGGGCAGCCGCCAGCAGCTGCTGCAGGGAGTCCATGCCCGATAGCGCTGCCTCTGCGGGGCCTCAGGGACGGGGAGAGGGTCCCAGCGGGGGACGTGGGCCCGGGCTGGCAGCCAGCCTGTCCTGCCAGGCCAAGGCAGCCGTGGCTTTTCCTTGCACCCTGCAGAGCTCTAGGCTCTGCGGTTGTACCGTTCCCTGCAGCCAGGGGCACCGGCGTCTCCGTGCCACCCCCTCCCTGGCACGGGCAGGGACCGTGTCTCTGGGCCGGGCCACTGCCCTGGCAAGCAACTGCGAGGTCAGCGCTCATCTGGGACACCCGTCAGTCACGTCCCTGATTAAGGCGGCAGAAGCTAATTACTGCCATATGCTGGGAATGATCTAAAGGGATTAGGGGGTAATTTTGTTAACCTCTGAATCTCTTCCTTCCTGCGTGCTGGGAGCATGGCGATGCTGCAGGGGATTAGCAGCGGGGTGCAGCCAGCCCCCTCTGCGAGTGTCCCCCGAGCTGGTTCAGCCCCAGGGCAGCACTCGGGATGGGAAGGGGGGCGGGAGGGAAGGAAGGAAGGAGGGGCTGCCAGGGCCTCCTGGGGGAACGGCCCCGGGGCTGCTGTCAGGGATGGGGGGCTGCAGGGATCGGGAGGGAGGGAGATGCCTCCTGTCACAGTGTGCTCTTTCCCCTCAGCGGCTGAAAGATGAGATAGCAGAAGTGGCGAATGAGATCGAGAACCTGGGGTCCACGGAGGAGAAGTGAGTCTTCTGCTGTCGCGGCAGCCCAGGGCCTCTGCTGAGCCCCCTCCCCAGCGGCGAGGCCGTCCCGTCCCTGAGCGCTGGCTCGCTCGCACCGTGTGGGAGCCCCATCCCGTGGGCGCTGGTGCGGGTAGCTTTCCCAGGCACTCTGAATTCCTTGGAGCTGTAGCAGTATCCCAGTCTGAACTGCTGCTCCAAAGGTCTGTTTTTCCAAGCCTCAGCCCCTCTGTCTGGCCACTGTCGGACTTTGTTATTCTGAGCTGGCGCAGGCGGTGCCAGCCTGGGATTAGGGGGTCTTGGCAGCTGACGGGAGCTGACTCCCAGTGTCCTTTCCAATTGCCTGCTGGAGCATGAAGGCTGTCACCCTCACGCTGGCCCCGCTGGGCGCTGAAGGCTGCACTGCCCAAAGCCCCTGCACACCCAGCTTGCCGTAGCCTCTCCCCCATGCAGAGCTGACCTGCCAGGATGCTGTACCCCGCACCCCTTCTGCAGGGGGTGACTCGGTGAACGGGACCTGACAGCTCCTCTTTGCTCCAGGCCCGGCAGGCTGAGAGGAGCCCCACGCTGCTCTGCTGCGGAGCGGGGCAGGGACATGGAGCAGTGTGCCGGCTTTGCCCGTGCAGGTCCGACGCAGAGGGCCTGGCCCAGTCGAAGGTGCTGGGCTCCCATTCAGTCCAGGCTGACCCCTCTCCACTGTGCTCTGCTTGAGGGGCGAAGGGCCAGGCAGGAGGCAGCCACGTCCGTCCTGGGTGCTCAGAGCTGCTTTGTGCCTTGCAGGAAAAACATGCAGAGGAACAAGCAGGTGGCCATGGGCAGGAAGAAGTTCAACATGGATCCCAAGAAGGTACTGCGGGGTGGGCTGTGGGGAGAGCGGGGCAGTTCACCAGCCCGTCTGGGGCCGTGCTGGGTTCTCCCACCAAGTCCAGGTGCTTGGCTATCCGCTGGGGCCGGGGCAGAGCCAGCACCCAGGGCAGGGGCTGGGGAGGCAGCGGGTGGGCTGGCGGGGTCAGTAGCAGGCCCCAGAGCAATGTCCCTTGCACTGCTCCAGGGCATCCAGTTCCTGATCGAAAACGACCTGCTGAAGAACACATGCGAGGATATTGCTCAGTTCCTGTACAAGGGAGAGGGCCTCAACAAGACAGCCATCGGCGACTACCTGGGCGAGAGGTACGCTGGCCTGGGGCGGCTCAGGTCTCCTGAGGATGCCCTGGGCTGTCCCTGCCTGAGAGGGGATGCTGCAGCCCTTTGAGCTTCCAGGGCAGCTGAGTGGGAGTACCCGGAGGGATGGGCACCCTGAGTGCTAGGGCCAGCTGGGGGGCTCTTTGGTCCATGGCTGGCACTTGTGAGAGGCCCGTGTGTGCAAACCAGCCCAGGACATGGGTTGGGGTAGCTGCAGGTTTCCCCCCAGGGCTGAGCAGAGTCTGAAGCGGAGCAGGGAGGCGTGGGGCTGCTCGGCAGTCACAGGACTTGCTGATCATGCATCCCTCGTGGTCTGGCTTTGTTCCCGCAGGGATGAGTTCAACATCCAAGTCCTGCATGCCTTCGTGGAGCTGCACGAGTTCACTGACCTCAACCTCGTGCAGGCCCTGCGGTGAGTGAAGGGGGCCGGGAGCTGAGCCGTGTCCCTGCAGGGGAGATGGGCAGTGGGCTGGGGGGGAGCTGTAGCGATGTGAGTGTAACCAGAGCCCCCAAAGCAGCGCGATGCCTTGCTATTCGCAGGCAGTTCCTGTGGAGCTTCCGGCTGCCCGGCGAGGCACAGAAGATTGACCGGATGATGGAGGCCTTTGCCCAGCGGTACTGCCAGTGCAACCCCGGCGTCTTCCAGTCCACAGGTGAGTGCCTGCCCTGGCCCCTCTCCCCGTCTGTCCTGCCTCGCAGCTGACTCTCCCCTCTGCTCCTGCAGACACCTGCTACGTGCTCTCCTTCGCTATCATCATGCTGAACACCAGCCTGCACAACCCCAACGTCAAGGACAAACCTACGGCAGAGCGCTTCATTGCCATGAACCGTGGCATAAACGACGGGGGAGACCTACCTGAGGAGCTGCTCCGGGTGAGGGATGGGACACGGGAGGGGCTGGGGCCAGGCTGCGGAGCTGGGCTGCCGCAGGGCTCCCGGGTGGAGCAGAGCTGACTCTGTGTATCGTTGTACCAGAATCTCTACGAGAGCATCAAGAACGAACCCTTCAAAATCCCTGAGGATGATGGCAATGACCTCACCCACACCTTCTTCAACCCTGACCGGGAGGGCTGGCTCCTGAAGCTAGGTGAGCGCTGGCAGCAGGGCAGCAGGCACGGACCCGGGAGGCGCTGGGCTGTGGGTGCGATGCCCCTGGGCTGTGTGCACCTCTCCTGCTGGCCGGGCTCCTCGGAGCATGGCCCTGTGGAGGGGCAAGAGGCTGCAGACAGGGGCATGGGCACCGTGAGCAAGGCGTCTGTACGTCCAGCAGCCCTCCGTCTTCACCGGGCTGGGCGACAGGAGCAGACTCACAGCTGATGGGGCCCTGTGGTGCGGCTGGGTGGGCGTCCTGGGGGATTGACTCTAGGTTGGGCAAGCCCTGGGGTGCAGAGCTGGTACCAGGGTCTGGTGTCGGAGCACAGAGACCACGAGGCCCTTCTCGTCACCGAGCCACAGCAGGGTCCTGTCGGAGCAGGCCCCCAGGAGCGAGCGGCGAGCTGCCCCAGGCTGCGTGTGTCCCCTCCTCCATGCCACAGACCAGTCCCTGCCTCACCTTCCCACAGCATTATCACCTCTGCATCCCGGCTCCACATGCAGGCAGCGTGCATGGCATCCCCGCAGCCCCGCTGCACAGCCCGGCTCTCGAGGCCGGTGAGCCCGCTCCACGCCCTGGCTCCTGTGGCTTCTCCTCTCAGCAGCTGGGGGGAATCCTCTGCTCGGGTTAAGCGAGGGGGAATGGGGCGCTGGCAGGAGCGGGGTCTCGGGGGGGACTTTCCCTGGGGCTCTCGCTGGGGTCAGGACTCTGTTCTCTCTCCAGAGGGGTGTTTCTGCCATATTGCCACCCCCTCAGGATGGGAGAGGGGCCTTGCCCTGCCACCGTGCCCTGACCGGGGCAGAGCCTGGCCTCGGGGCTGAGCAGGGGCCATCCGCCCCCCAGCTCTGGGGTGGGGGGATGCGGGGGAGAGCCCCAGACCTGCCTCTCCTGTCCCTGAGCAAGCCCAGTGCCGCGCTGGCAGAAGGGTCCCGTGCATGGCACTCCGGCATCTGCCGCGGTTGGGGCTGCTGGCGGCCGGGGCGCAGAGAGGTGGCAGAGCAGCCGTGGGCCCCGGCCTGGCTGCTGCGACTCGCCCGCTTGTTTGGCAGGGAGGGGGCCCACAGGGAGGCCGTAGGGCAGGGGAAGCCAGGCCCTGCGCCCCCCCCGCCGAGGAGATCCGTCCCACAGAGCCACAGCGAGCCAGGGCAGGTTGGCCCCCGCGGTGGTGCCACCGGCCCGGCCCCTCACGGCTTCCCTGCTGCAGCCCTGCCCCACTGACCCGCGCGGGGCGAGGGGGGTTCTTTGGGGTTTCCTCTTTTTTTTTTCCTTTTTTTTTAATTTTCTTTTCTCCCTCATTTGTATGTTTCCATGATTTTGGCTCTTCCTTTCCTTGCCCCCAACTCCAGGAGGTACGTACCCCTCTCCCTGCTCTGCTCACGCTGCTGGGGCTTGGTTTCCTTTTCGTTTTTAATTGCTGGTGATTAGTCTCATTGCTGCTGCTGCTAACCACCCGCACCGCCCCAGGGACCTCGCCTGCCGAGGGGACAGCCCCGCTCCGCCGCTGCCAGGGCAGGGACGCAGGGTACTGGCCCTGCCACTGCTGAACGCTCCCCCAGGCCTGCTGGCCCCCTCTGCTGCCCCCCTCCGTGCACCCCATGGCCCAGGGACGGATGGGGCTGTGGCCGCTCCTTGCCCAGCCACTGGTGGGGGCCGCCCACCCACCCGTGCTTTGCCGTGTTCGCAGGCAGCTCAGCCTGGCCGCAGCGGGTCTTCGCCTTCGGTGCCACGAGGTGGGGATGGGTTTGGGGTGTCCTTGGGAAGGGCACCCGCCCGTGCACAGCGGGGCCGGGGGTGCTGGATGGGGGCAGGTAGGAGTCACCTGCACGGTGCCCTGTGCCGCGCCGGGGGTTCATGACAGTCCGTGCTTGGTGCCGGCGCTGCTCTGGCTCCACCACCTGCAGCCCAGGGGTGCCAGGGAGCGTTGCTGCTCCCCGCTGGGCTGCACCAGCCCGCGGTCCCGTACGGCTCTGCAAGCGCTGCCCAGCCCCACGGAGCCCTGCACCCCCGCGGGCCCTGGACCCCACGCTCGTCCTGCGCTCCCTGTGCTGCGGGACCCTGCCCCGGCACGTGGCCTCTTCCCACCCACAGCCCCAGGAGAAGAGGTGGCCCTGGGGAGGGCCAGGGCTGGAGAGGGTCAAACCCCAGGTTTTGGGGTGGGTTTGGCTGGAGGGAGGCAGAGGAAGTGCTGGCCCCCGTGCTTTTCCTCTAGGAAATGCTGGCCCCAGCCTGACTTTGGAGCAGGGACGGGGATGGGCGGCCAGCGGGCATGGGGGAGCAGGGAGGCGCAGGGCCTTCCCAGTGGGGTGGGGGAGATGAGCACAGCCCCCAGCGCACACGATTCCTCCTCGCATCCACGCCAGCTCCAGGCAGCTCGGCCTGGGTGCTTGTCCCACGGTGGCAGCACGTCTGGCACCATTGCATTGTGGCCAGAGCATGCTGGTGCAGTGGAGGGGGTGCCGGGCGCAGGGGTGAGCGGTCCCTGAGCGCAGAGAGCAGTTTCTCCCTCTGCAGCAGCAGTTGTGAGACTCCCTTCACCCAAAAGTCCGTGAGCTGTGGCCCTGGGCTCATGCTTTGCCCCGGCACCAGGCTGCAGTGGCCAGGACGCAGCGAGACTGTGGTCAGTGTGAACAGAAAGCCCCCCCGTCCCCCCAAGAGCTGCCTGGCTGCAGTGTCCTCTGGCCACGCTGAATCGGTGTTTTGGGTGGGAATGGGGCAGCGCTCCTGGCTCAGCCCCCACCACAACCACCCTCCACCTCCATCCTCATCCATCTGCTTTCCGCTCCCGCTCATGCCCTGCCCGGCGTGGTGTGTGCTGCCTGCTGCTGCTGCGCCTGGTGCCCGCCGGGCTGCCTGGCTCTGCTTGCGCCGTGGCGCCTGGTGCTTGTCTGTGTGTGTCCGCGTGGGCTCCAGCTCTGCCGTAGCCTCCATGTGCCGCAAGCCTCCAGACGCGTGCCCCGGCCGCGCTGCGCCAGGGCTGTGCCCAACCTGCTCCTCTCTGCTCCCAGGAGGCAGGGTGAAGACGTGGAAGCGACGCTGGTTCATCCTGACTGACAACTGCCTTTACTACTTCGAGTACACGACGGTCAGTGGCCTTCGCTTGGGATGTGCCGAGCTGGGGCAGAGAAGGGTGCGGGATCTGGCCCAGCACTCGTCTGCCTGCGCGTGGCCGCTTGCCTCCTGCCATGCTTGAGTGCTGATGGCTGTGGGGTGCAGGACGCGGCCCTGGGGCCCTTGTGGGGTGGCTCTGCCTGTGCAGAGGGGTGTTGGGCAGAGGGGGGTTTGCAGCATCCAGCCCCGTCTGGGGCACAGGGGTGGGGTTTGGGGGTGCCCAACCTGCAGCTAAAGCCTCTGCTTGGCCCCACCAGGATAAAGAGCCTCGTGGCATCATCCCTCTGGAGAACCTGAGCATCCGTGAGGTGGAGGACTCAAAGAAGCCCGTGAGTGCCACAGTGGGGTCCCCCAGGGCTGGAGGGGCAGCCCTGGTGCTTTGGTTGGGGCAGGAGCGGGGCAGGGAAAGCCGGCAGTTGGTGCAGCCCCCAAGTGATTCCCCCGGGAGAGGCGGGAGGGCCCCACAGCCGTCACTGCCTCCACCCATCGCAGCGGCTGGGTGCAGGTCTGGGGCTGGTCACCGCCGTGTCCAGGGCAGGTGGCAGGGCCCCACGGCGGGGGGCTGTGGGGTGGCGGTCACAGCGTGTCACCTCTCGGCTGCGATGCGGGTGGCTGTGCCAGGGGAGTGCCTGAAGCCCCGGTGCTCTGCCTCGTCCCTCCCAGCCTGGGGTCCTCTGGAAGCGGGGGCTGCCTCTGAATGCTTTCCTCCCTCCCAGAACTGCTTTGAGCTCTACATCCCTGACAACAAGGACCAGGTGATCAAGGCATGCAAGACAGAGGCAGATGGGCGCGTGGTGGAGGGGAACCACACGGTGTACCGCATCTCCGCCCCCACGCCCGAGGAGAAGGAGGAGTGGATCAAGTGCATCAAGTGAGTGCTCAGAGGAGCGGGTGGCAGGGCAGGGGCACAGCGGGGACCTGCCTGCTGTGCTTGGAGGGGGCAGTGCTTCCCGGGGCACCCTCCAAGGATGGCAGGGAACGAGCTTTCCCGGGGACACAACGGGACCTGCCCGAGGCCCTGCCAGGCTGGTCCGACCCGGCCCTGCAGCAGCGTTGCCCTGGCTGTACAGCTCACCCGAGGCTGCAGGGCTGACCCGAGCCCTCCTTTCCCCTGACAGGGCAGCCATCAGCCGGGACCCTTTCTATGAGATGCTGGCCGCCCGGAAGAAGAAGGTCTCCTCCACCAAGAGACACTAGCAGCCTCCGCTGGCCCTGCGAGGCTGGCGTGCCCCTGGCAGCCTGAGCGTCTCCCCTCCCGGAGGGCTGTGGGGCTGGGGCTACGCTGCAGCCTGGCCCCCAGGGCCCAGGACCCAGCTTCAGCTTCGCAGTTTCTTTACCATGGGGAGAGGGAGGAGGCACGGGCCTCTCGGTGGCTCTGGCCTCCCCATCACCGCCTCGTCTCCAGGACAGCGTCTTCACGGGCTCAAACTGGGACACTGACAGCCCTGCGCGCAGGGAGCCCCGTCCTGCCCCGGGCCTGGCTGCAGGATGGGGAGCGCTGCATGTCGACCGTCCTCCCCTCCGGCCTCGGCCAGCCGGGACACCACAGCGGCCTCCCTGCTCCCGATCCCCCCAGCAGCCACATGTGCCGCTGGGTCCCCCCCAGCACCTGTGTCCTGAAGCACTTGGGGTGTCCCCTCGGGATGGTGAATGGCCGGCGGTTAGTGTCTCGTGGTTTTGGGGCGCTGCAGGTGCCGGGGTGAAGGAAGCAGCCCCAGGGTGGCCGGGGGCACCCTTCGGAGGCACAGCTCCTGGCCCTCGTTGTAGCGGGCCTGAGTCTGTCCTGGCCTTCCCGCGCTGCTGCCTTGGACCCCCCAGCTGTCCCCTGCACGGGATGGTCACCGCAGATGCGGGGAGGGCTGTGAGGGGCCGGGAGTTGTCGCCGTCATGGTGTGCAGTGGTGCCTTGTGGGGCACAGACGTGTCCTCACCCAGCCGTGGGGTGCCAGAGGTTGGATGAGGGCCCTGGTCTGGCAGCACCAGACGGCGTTGCCGCCGGCACGTCCTTGCAGCACCGTCCCGTTGGTGGGGGACAGGGGACGCCATGTCAGGGATGGCTGTGACCTCCTCAAGCACAAGCCCTCGCTCCCGAGCGGGTGGAGGGATGTGCCCGGAGCGTGCGCCAGGGACGCTGCTGTCGAGGGCGTCTGGGGGGCTGCAGCCCCCCCTGCCTCTGCCTTGCGAACACCCGTGTCTTGTCCTGTTCCCCCGGGCACCACGCACGGTCTGGAGAGAGGCACCTGGATCAGTATTAGTCTATTTATCAGAGGTGTAAATACTCCTGTATAGTTTTCTCCTTTTAGATTATTTTGTATGTCGGGTTGTTCTGTGCAGAGGCCTCTCCGGAGGGTGGGGGGTGGCAGGATTTTTTATTCTAACCTTTTTTTTTGCCACGGCCTTGTAAACTAGTGCTGAGGATCTGCAGCAAATAAACGCCGGACCACGCTCAGCCCAGGCGTCCTGTGGTCTGTGTGTGCCTTGGGCTGGGCAGCAGCCCTTCGGGTACCCCCCGTCCACATGCCAGTGCTGTTTGGCGGCGGGGGCTGGGGGGGATGGTACCCAGGTGGTACCAGCTGTAAATGGGAATGCGATCAACAGCTAAGTCAAGGCCAAGGGAAGCCGGGAACTGCAGAGCCTGTGTCAGCGGTGCCGCTGCCTCCAGGGCTGGGGGAGGCTGGTCCAGCTGCCTGCACGCTCGTGCAGAGAGACCTGGGCCATGGCGGGGAGCCTGGCAGAGCCGGGAGCATTCCCTGCCGCGGGCCCTGCCTGCCCCGTGCCTCAGGTGGAGCAGCCCTTGGCACCACGTCGTGAGTCCAGCTGGGGTGGTGCATGTGTGGGCAAAGAGCCCTCGCCAAGGGACGCTGGGCGGGGACACTGAGGGGGTGGGGGGCAGCCCTGCGGTTCCGAGGCAGTTGGGCTGGTGCCGGTGTCGGTTGGGGCTGGTGCCGGTGTCGGTTGGGGCTGGTGCCGGTGTCGGTTGGGCTGTGGACGGTGGCTGGAGGCTGTTGGAGGGCTGAGGGGTGCGACAGGGCAGGGGAGCAGTAGGGCCAGGTAGGATTGGGGCAGTCTGGGGGGCGATGGAGCAGGCGGAGGGGTGACGGGGCCAAGGACGGAGGAGGCTGGGGGGCGATGGAGCCGGGGGGAGTGATGGGACCAGGCAGGGAGGGGGCCGGCCGCCCTCCCTGAGGCTGCAGTGTGCCAAGGGATGGCTGAGGGTGGCAAGGGGGGGGTGGAGGGGTTGGGGTGTGGGGTCTGCGCAGCCCCTGCCTGAGGGAGGCTTTGCCTGCGCCCCGGCCAGGTGCTCGGTAGCCGCGGCAGAGCCCGGCGCTGGCAGGATGTCGGATGAGCGGCATGGCTTCCTGGAGAGCTTTGCCACGCTGCTGCTGCGGGTCCGGCCGGACAAGTGGAGCAAGTTTTTGGGCAGCGAGGAGGCCGTGGCCGCGCTGGACGAGTTCTTCAGGCAGCAGGACGTGCTGGAGCTGGTGCTGGGGCTGAACCCCACCGGGCAGCTCCTGCCAACCGCCTGCTTCCCACCCGCCCTCAAGGGCAAGGGCGTCTACTTCGTGAAGAAGAAGAGGGAGAACATCACCAGGGAGAACTGCCAGAGCGGGCTGCTGGTGGGAGACATCGGCCCCTCGCCAGTGGAGCAGCTCATCACTGTGGTGGAGGAGGTGGGTTGCCCACAGGGGCCGGCGCCAGGCTAAGCGGGACGAGCCGAGCTCCCTGCAGACGCCGCTCCCGCCTGGACACCCGCTGCGGGCTGCTGTAGCCAGAATTTTTGACGGGCCATAAAAGAAATTAAATTAAATTAATAGAAAAAAAATTACCCCAGGTGCCAGCCCTGGCCTGCCCCGCTGTGCTGGGGGGCTGACCAAGCCCCACTGGGACACAGAGCTGGGTGAAGGTCACAAGCCTGTTTTTCTCCCGGGCCCCAGCTGGATCACTTCCTCACTGTGGTTTTAAAAATTCAGCGTAATTCCCCCTTCCCCATGCCCCGCAGCTGGGAAATGTCTGAGAGGATTTCTTTCAAACTTCCCATGAATATTCCCACTCGAAGGACTGCCAGCCCAGAGCACCCGAAAGCTGAGTCAGGCCCCAGGAGCCCCTGTGATTCCTCCTCCTCTGTGCCGGGGGCTTTTGCTCGTGTGCCAGGGTGCGCTCACTGCGCTGCCCCCAGCAATTCCCAGCCCACGAGAGCTGGAAACCCACCACGGGGTGAGGGGGCTCCTGGTCATGCTGACGAGAAAAACATCAGCAAAACCCAGTACTGCTGGGCTGAGACGGCGCTCGGATGGCAGCAGGAGGGGACGCTGTGCAGACCAGCGCGGCTGCAGGCTGCCCTTTGCAATGGGAGTGCCCGACCAAGCTCTCTCCTCTCCAGGTCATGTTCCCCCTGCTCCTGAGCGAGGAGAATGTGGCGGGCTGGCCTGGGGTGGTGGTGGAGGACATCGTGAGACAAGCCCACCGGCTGAAGAATGAGATGTTCGTGATGGGCGGGAAGATCCAGGGGAAGCCGCTGCTCCCGCTGCCGGAGCACCTGGATGGCCAGGATGGCTCCAGCACCATCCTGGACTGGTGGGTGCTGCCAGCGCCACTCGGCACCAGCAAAGCCTGGCAGGGGCCTGGGGCATCGTGAGTCCCCCTGGGAGGGACGGGAGCTGGGACACCGGCTCAGCCCCTGAGCGTCCCTTGGCGCAGCCATTGCAAAGCAAAGCGGCAGAGCACTTTGCAGAGGCTCATGCCAGGCTGCTGTGCTGGCAGAGGTGGCTGCAGCCAGGCGCATGGGGCTCCCCCGGGGCGGCTCAGGGCCAGTCCAGGTGCTGGAGCGTAACCCTCCGCCCTTCAGCCTGGCAGGGCCCGTGGACACCTCGGTGCTGCGCTCCATCGAGACCATCGTCATCGAGTGGTCCCACCAGATCAGAGACATCCTGAGCAAGGACTCGGCGCAGCCGCTGCTGGAGGGGCTGCACCCCCTGCCCCGGACTGAGTTCGAGTTCTGGCACAGCAGGACAGTCAACCTGCAGTGCATCAACGACCAGGTATCTCCTCACCTGTGGCCGGCCAGCGGCCGTGTGTCCCTGCTGCTGAGCCCCTGGTGCTGAGCCCGCCGCCTCTGCCCTGCCAGCTGCTCTCACCCCGAGTGACGGTGCTGGCCGAGACGCTAGAAAAGGCCAACAGCTGCTACTGGCCGGCGCTCCGGAGCATGTTCAAGGATGTCAGCACCAGTAAGCCCCTGAGTGACATGGTGGGCAGCTGCCACTCACCCCTCCAGCGAGGATTCCCTGTCCCCAACACAGAGTTTGTCCCCTGGCACAGGCCTGGAGGAAGCCAAGGACATCAGCCTCCACCTGCAGCCCCTTCGGATCCTGCTGGAAGAGATGGAGCAAGCAGACTACTCCCAGGTAAGTTATACGTGGTAGAATAACCAGGCACAGCCTGGCTTCCTCATCTGGATTGAGGTGGCGGCGCTGAGCCCCAGGGGCTGCCTGTGGGCACGGATCCATCCTGGCTCTGCCCAAGCCTCGTTAGTGCAGCCATGGCCCCCACTAACGGGGCTCTGCTCCCGCAGCTGCAGCCCTACGTGGACAGGGCGCTGTGCACCATCTGCCTCCTCCGGGCTCACTGCCAGCACTACAGCTCGCCTGCCCGTGCCATCGTTGTCCTGCAGGAGATCTGCAACCTCCTCATCGAGATGGTAGAGCCCCGGGGCTGGCCATGGCTCCAGCGCCCAGCCAGTGCCGCCTCCTCTGGCCGCCCCACTGTGGGACCGCTAGCAGGGGGGGTGACAGGGGCAGACGTGGGGAGCCCGGCTAGGGTGACATAGGGACGTCCCAACCAAGGGACCAGCAGAGCCCCCATGTAGGGCTGGAGGGGGTCTGGGGCAGATGTGGGCTGCAGGCAATCACCAGAGAGCCTGTCGGGCAGGAGGGTGGCCGGGGGCAGGAGGAGCCCCCCACTCCCCTTTGCCAATGGCCCCTGCCTGTCCCAGACCCGCAACTTCCTGAGCCCCGAGGACGTGATGAAGGGGCTGCAAGGAGAAACCGAAGAGACCTTAGAGGGAATAAGACTGAGCATTTCCACCATAGAGAAGCTCTTCCAGTCCTACAGCACTTACTGCTCCAAACAGATGCCCCCATTGCTGCCGGTGGGTGCAGGGGACAGTGTGGATCCACCTGGCCCCGTCCATGCCAGCTCCACTCGCTGACAGCCTCTCTCCGCTTCCAGGAGGAGACAAAGCTCTGGGAGTTCCCCCGCTCCCTCGTTTTCAGGAGAATGGACTCCTTCTTGCACAGGCTCAAGACCATCGAGGTGACAGCACAGCACTCCGGGGCATGGTGCCAGGGCCGCCTGGGCTCCCCCGGCCCTGGGGACACTGGGCTGGTCCCCTGCGAGCGGCACAGGGGAAATCCCGCTCCAGCCCCGCGTGGGCTGGGGCTGACGGCGTGGGCGAGGAGCAGAGGGGAGGTGGGAGCCCGGTAGTGGTGCATTGCTGGGAGCGCGGTGGCATCGTTCCCAGCACAACACCGGTGCCTCCGCGCCCTGGGGGCCAGACGGGCACCCCCAGCCAGGCTGTGAAGCGTCCCCGGCAAGGACGCTCCTTGGGAGCAGCGAGCTCACAGGATGCAGCCCCGCACCGGGCATGGGGAGCCAGGGTTTGCCCCCAGGAGGAGCAGGGTGGGATGTGGTTTGTGCTTGCCAGGAGCTGTACCAGACAGCTATCGAGTTTCTGAAGCTGGAGAAGGCAGAGCTGGGAGGAGTGAGAGGAAGCATCCTCGGGAGCCAGGTGTTTCAGATCTACGAGGAGGTCGCTGAACTCAGCAAGAGTTTTGCTGATTGCAAATATGATCCCTTAGATCCCGCGGAAGAGGTGAGTGAATGGTATGGAAGGGTAAGCATTTGCTAAGTGAAAAAAATGTCTTGCTAGAACGTGCTGGAAGGGCTGGGTGTAAAACTGCCCCATGGCAGCACGCATGCTCGCTTTGGGGCAGGTCATGGGGCATCCAGTTTCAGTGAATCCTTCAGGAAGGATTTGGGAAAGAAGCGCAGAGCTGCACCAGCTTAAATAACTTTGCTTTTACCGGCAGCAATTGAACAAAGACTTTGCAGAATTCCAGAAGAAGATTCAGGACGTGGACAGGCGGCTGGCGACCATCTTCTGCCAAGGCTTTGATGACTGCAACTGCCTGGCCTCCGCTGTGAAGGTACACGTGCCCCCCCACCTCGACAGGTCCTGCCCTCGGGCACGGGGTGTCCTTGCTTGAGCACTGGCAGCGGGCAGCCGGCACCGTACCTGCAGCCTGGGCTCGGGAGTGACCGTGGGGGTGTCGCTGCGCTGCTCCGGTGGTGCTCTGCAGCAAGTGCCTCTTTCTCCCGCAGATGGTGCACATGTTTGCCTCCCTGCTGGAGCGACCTTTGATAAAGGCTGAGGTTTCCCCCTATTACTCAGCCTTGCTGGGAATGTTCAGAGCCGAGCTGGAGAACGTGAAGGTGCTGTATGACGCACAGACCACGTCCCCGCGGCCGCCCGGGGGAAACCTGGCTGTCAACAAAAACCTGCCGCCGGTGGCCGGGCAGCTGAAGTGGGCTCTGGAGCTGCAGCAGCGGCTGGAGGGGCCACACTGGGACTTGTTTGCTATCAGCCACCCGTACGTACGGGTCACCCCGTCATGCTGCAGGGATGTGGGGCAGCAGCCAGGGCAGGATCCGACCCAGTACGGATCCGCCCATGCCCTTCTGCTGCAGCTGCTTCTTTATCACGACCTTGACAGTGTGATGGTCAGTGCTGAAGCTAATCTGGTGTCTGAGAGGTACAAAGAAATGATGGCACTGCTGCAAGGTTACCGCGAGAAGGTCTATGAGGAGTGGGTGCGCGGAGCCGGCCAGGACTGTCAGTTCAGCCTGGAGCAGCCCTTGATCCTGAGGGACCCCGTCTCTTCCGTCCTCAGTGTGAACTTCAGCAAAGAGGTCGGTACTGGCGCAGGGGGATGCCAGCGATCACCCACCTGAATGTCAATCCAACTTTCTCCAAGGCTGGTGAGACATTTTGTGCTTTACTAACAAGTCTTGTGTGTCTCGCAGCTCGTCGCTGTTCTGCGGGAGGTGAAGTACTTGAACTTCCAGCAGCAGAAGGGTATCCCAGGCAGTGCTCAGAACCTCTTTGCTCAAAATGAGACTTTCCAGAAGTTTGTGGACAACCTTGATCTGATCGTTGGCTGGTACAATGAGGCAGGTTGCAAAGGGGAAACAACTCGGTTGCTTTTACATGCCCTCAGCACTGGCCAGGCTGACACTGGCTGGGGACCCTCCGGGGGTCTCTTTTATGAGACGGGTCCTGGAAGCCTGGGGTGGTTGGGGTACACCAGACACATCACCGGCACCCCAGGCCCCTGCCTGTCCCATGGCTGAGCCAAGCTACTGCTGCTGCCATCACACCGGCTTCCTTCCATCCCCCAAGCTCTGTGTCGGAGGGGAGGGACCCCGTTCCTCTGGGAAACCCATGCCCTAGCGAGTGCATCTCAGCTGGAGCAGGGTGCCTCTTCCGCCTGCCGTGCTCACCTGCGGCCACGTTGGGTCCCCAGGTGAAGCGGAAGCTGCTGCCGGTGGAGCTCCCGCTGGTGGCGGGGGAGCTGGAGGCGGTGGACGGCCAGCTGGCCAGCGCGGAGAACACCTTGTTTTGGCACCACGAAGGTACAACCCACCCTTCGCTGCCTGAGGCCAGAGATCCTCTTTGTGTGTTTCAGGGGGGTCACCGGCCCCCAGCACCACCCCACCTCCCACCTACCGACTCCCCTCAGGTCCCCACAGCCCTCACACCCGCAACGCGGACCCCCACCCGCAGACGTGAGTGGGTGGGCGAGGCGGGGAGCTGGGCAGTGTCCTTCCCCTGTGGTGAATGGCCCCAAAGTGCCCCGACCACGCGGAGGCGTCTGCTTAACTTGTCGAGCTTGGACGTGTGTTTTCCTCACAGGCGTCATGGAGTACATCCAAGCGATGAGGGAGACCTTGTACGACTTACAGACCAGGGTCCAGAAAGCCAAGTTAAACATGGAAAGTGTCACCCAGCTGATGGAGGTAGCTTTTGGTGGTGCTTTGTGAGTGCCTTCCCGGGAAGTCTCCTGCAGGGATTTACCCTTTCCCAGCAGAGCAGAGCAGCCCTGTCGTCTTCTCCCTGCAGGAGTGCTCAGCTGCTGCCCTGTTTGAAAGGAAGGACAACAAGGAGGCAGCGCTCTTGGACCTGGATGGGAAAGCAAACACCTTAACCAAGCGCTATGCTGCCATCAGTGACGCAGGCGTAAAGATCCAGGAGATGGTGGAGGTGAGACACGTTCCAGGATGCTTCAGTTGCAGTCGGATTAACAAGGAGCGTGTCCGGCGCGGGCATGCTGCGATGCTCTGAGCACAGTGGCGTCCCCCCCTTGGCACCTGAGAGCGGTGGACTTGGACCTGGGGGACAGTCCTTGGCTCCCTGCTGAGACGAGGCTGCAGTGAAGGACCATAAAACACCTCACGTGGCCTCCAGACACCCACTGCCCTCTCGGGTGAGGTCTTGGCTGCAGCTTCTGGTCTCGTACGGCTGGGAGAGAGGAAGGATGCAGGATCTGTGCGACACCCAGGCAGGACAACCCCATGGGGGCTGTGCGGGGCACTCACTCGCAGCGTTAGGAGCTGGGACGTTTGCTGGGTGTTTATTGACAAGTATCAGTTGGGTTGTTTCTGCTTGCAGGAGAATGCAGATCTGCTTAAGGCTGATAAGTCGTCGCAGATATGGCTGGACTATGTGGCATACATGGACGCAATCGTGCTGGATGGATTCTTCAGACTTGTCCACAAATCGCTGCAGCTGCTGCTCACCAACATGGCCCCTGACGTAGGTCCAGGTTTGCCCTGCAGTGCGGTGCCCCGGCTCTGCCCGTGCCCGGGATGTGCCGCCACTCACTGTTTGGTGGCCAAACGTGCCCATCCCAGTGCTCCCCGACACATCTGGGCAGCGAGCGCCAGAGGTGCCGGTGTCCCCCCTTGTCCCTGCTGCGAGGGACCGTGGGGGTGGGGGCTTGCGGGGGACATGGGACGTGAAGCAGCACGTGGGGCACTGACCTGTTTCAGGCCGATGTGGCCCCGTTGTTCGAGGTGCGCATGGAGCTGCGCGACGGCAGAGTGCAGTACCGTCCCTCGCTGGAGGCAGGAGATGACGGCAGCTTGCTGGGGCTGGTGGAGAACCTGCTCAGCGACACCTTCGCGGCGGCAGCGTGCGTACCTCGGCTGCTGGAGGGGCAGCTGAGCTACAAGGTCAGTCGGTGGCGGGCGGCACCTCCCGGCTCAGCTGGAGGTGGGCGAGGATGCCCAGTCCCCTGAGCCGGTCCCTGAGAGCTCTACCCATCCCGTCAGACCACCCTGGAGGAGCAGGTGGACCTCAGCAGGATGCGGGAGGAGGTGGTGTCACTGGTGGTCAGCGCCATGGCGGAAGGCGAGGAGTACAGCACCGGCTTCCAGGAGCAAGCCCACCTGTGGCTGGAGGACCCTGGGGAATTCCTGCAGCACTTCCTCACCTTGGGCAGTGTCCCCAGCCCCGAGGAACTGGAGCTGCAGCCAGAGGAGCCCCTGGCCCACGGGACCCCGTCCCTCCAGCTCTTCAAGCAGGAGGTATGGTGCGGGTGCTTGGGACGGTCCGGGTGCCCAGGAGAACGCCAGGAGCCCGGGAGGTGCTGGGTGCCCGGGGAGGTGCCAGCCATGGGCTGTGACCAGCGCTCGTTCCCAGATTGACGTGTGCGAGGAGCTGTGTGAGGAGGTGTCGGAGTTCGCAGACGCCAAGGTCTTTGGGGGGTGGCTGCGGAGCGACTGCCGCCCCTTCAAGCAGGCGCTGCTGGGTGCCATCAGGCGCCGGGGCCTGGCGCTCCGGCAGCACCTCGCCAGCCACGTCACCACCAGGTAGGAGCCCGGTGAGACCCCCGCTGGGGACGGGGTGATCCCGGTGACCAAAGCCCGGCTGGGCTGTGGCAAAGGCACCGCAGTGTGCCGGGCCAGGGCTGGTCCCCAAGGGACAGAGCCGTGGAGGCGTGGGTGAAGCTGCTGGACCCCCCCATGGGGGCAAGTCCCTGTGGGACCATGCCGTGAAGAGTGAGCCCCCAGCAAGCGTGGGGGTGGCTGTGAGCCCCAGCGGGGACACCCAGCGAGCGCTGCCACCTTCTCCCAGCCTCCAGGAGCTGGAGGATTTCATCCGAGACACGAATGCCGGCTTGAGTAAACCTCTGGAGGAGGGAGACTATGACGGGCTGGTGGAGGTGATGGGGCACCTGATGAGGGTCAAGGAGAGGCAGGAGGAGACCGACAGCATGTTTGAGCCCCTGAAGGAGACGGTTGCCCTGCTCAGCACTTACGGAGAGGAGATGCCAGAGGAGATCCACCTGCAGCTCCAAGTGAGCTGCGCGGGGAGCGGGGGGCCGGGCACGGGCTCCCTGGGGCCAGGCTGCCGACGCCGTGCGGTGCTCACTGCAGGAGCTCCCCGAGCGCTGGGACGGCACCAAGAAGCTCTGCCTGCGTGTCAAGCAGAGCGCAGCTCCCCTGCAAGCCAACGAAGTCAGCATCATCCGCAAGAAGTGCCAGCAGTTCGAGGTGCCTGTCCCGGGGCTTGGGGGCAAGTGAGCAGCTTCTCAACCGCTTTGGGAAGACCCCGCTGCCCCCCCCAGCTGCCAGCTCCCGGCTGTTCCCCCTGAGCCCTGTGCTCCCTGTGCAGGTCCGGCAGCATGCCTTCCGGGAGAGGTTCCGGGAAAAAGCCCCTTTTTCGTACACTGACCCAGACCCCTACAAGTCCTTGAACAAGGTAAGGGAGGGGAGGATGCCAGGGCCACTCTCCAGCTGTCCCTGCCCCGTGCACCTAGTGCTGCTCCACAGGGGAATGGGGAGGGATAGACGCTCTGGTTCCAGCTCCAAGCCCAACAGGAGGGTCTGTTCCTGCAACAGTGACTCTCCCGTCCCCACCATGCTGCAGTGGGGACAGAGCCATCACTGGGTAAGAGACATGTCCCTGGCACACGGTCCCCAGCTGAGACCTTTACTCTTTCTCCATCCAGCAACAGAAGAGCATCGCCGCCATGGAGAGCGATGTGGCAGCCCTGTCCAAGTCAGCCGGGCTGTTCGAAGTGTTGGTCCCAAAATATAAACAGCTCAGAGCGTGCCACAGGGAGGTGCGCTTGCTGAAGGAGCTGTGGGACATGATTGTCCTGGTACGTGCCGTGGTCTGTGAGCCAGCGTGATGGGGGGGAGCAGGAGCACGGGGATGTGCAGAACAGGCTCCTGGGGTGTGCTGGGCTGGCCCTCACAGATTTGAAGTTTCTGAAGCCGTGATGAGCCGCCTGGCGTCCGCTATGAGGGCTGCCAATAGGCGTCTGCAGTCGAGCACAGTGACCGGGAGCCCTGGGCTTAGTGCTGGCCCCTGTGCCAGGGCACCATGCCCAGCGCTGCCTCCAGGCAAGGGCTTGGCAGCAAACTGCTGCGGGCACTGGGCACCGGATGGGCATTGCCAGCCAAAGGTGCTCCTTGGAGGGAGGGAGGCACAGGGCAGGTTGTCACAGCGTTAGAGCAGGTGCACGGGCTGCCCACCCCAGCACGGGTGCAACGGGCGTGCATGTCTGGGGGGCACGGTGGGCACACGGGGTGTGCAGGCGCTGGGCACGTTGCTCTTCATCCTGGGCAAGAATGTTTCTGCTAATCACATGCCCTGTGGAAATGTATTCTGAATGCAGGTTAACACGATCATTGACGACTGGAAGACCACCAGGTGGAAGGATATCAATGTTGAGCAGATGGATATTGATTGTAAGAAATTTGCTAAAGACATTCGGAGCTTGGATAAGGAGATGAGAAGCTGGGATGCATTCACAGGGCTGGACAACAGCGTGATGAACATGATAACGTCCCTGCGGGCTGTGAACGAGCTGCAGAACCCGGCCATCAGGGACCGGCACTGGCAGGAGCTCATGCAGACAACCAAGGTGCTCCCAGCCCTCCACCCTTCCCTGGCCCCAACCCCTAGCCCAGGAGGCTCCCAAGATTTGCATCCATCAGGGAAAGCATGCAGTCTGTTTTAAAAGCTGGCCATACACAAATACTTGTGTTAGGTCTTTAAATGTGGGTGTTAACGAGCTGGGGTGTTAACAGCCACTGGGCTGTCTCTCTGTGGAGGGGAGCCAATGCCCTGATGGTGCTCGCTCTGCTCCAGGTGAACTTCACCATGTCTGAGGACACAACCCTTGCAGATCTGCTGCAGCTGAACCTGCACAGGTTTGAGGATGAGGTTCGTGGCATCGTGGATAAAGCCTTGAAAGAGTCAGGGATGGAGAAGGTAAACAGGGCTCAGTTCCTACCCTGCTTTGCTGAGAGCCCTGCTCTGATGTGGCTCTGTGGCTGTTAGTGCTCGTGTTCCTGCTCCTGGGGGCTGGAGTCCGCACACAGTGGGGCACCTGTGGAGCTTGTGCTCTGGAGGAGGCATTCCTGTTGCAGCCTTGCCTTCCCGCAGGGTCTGGGACTCGGCGCTGCAGAGTCCGATTGTTTCTCACGCCCCGTCTGCAGGTGCTGAACACGCTGGATGCCACTTGGGCAACAATGCTGTTTGAGCACGAGCCCCACGCCAGGACCGGCATCATGCTACTCAAGTCAAATGAAGTGCTCATTGAGACACTGGAGGACAACCAAGTGCAGCTGCAGAACCTGATGACCTCCAAGTACCTCGCCTTCTTCCTTCAGGAGGTGTCGGGCTGGCAGCAGAAGCTGTCAACCACCGACTCTGTTATCAGCATCTGGTTCGAGGTGCAGAGGACATGGAGTCACCTGGAAAGCATCTTCATTGGCTCCAAAGACATCCGCAGTCAACTGCCAGAGGACTCAAAGCATTTCGACGCTATTGATCAAGACTTCAAGGTGTGAAGCCCGTCCCCCCCCGAGCTCCCCGAGAGCTCTCTGCCTGTTTGGGTGGAGCTGAAGCATTTTTCCTCTTGCAGGAATTAATGGCCGATGCGGTAAAAACTCCCAATGTGATTGAAGCTACAAACAAGCCTGGGCTCTACAACAAGCTTGAAGCATTGCAGAAAAGGTGAGGTCTGAGTCATCCTGAGCGTCACGGAGAGGCCTCCACCGGCTGGTCTGGGACCAAAAGAAGGGTTTGATTTCTCCAAAGTGATCTCTTCCTCAACATGCAAAGAGTAAAAAATAATGTGTGTGTCGGGGTTCTTCCTTGTTTTCTGTTAGATTGGCGCTCTGTGAAAAGGCTTTGGCCGAATACCTTGAGACCAAAAGACTGGCTTTTCCCAGGTTCTACTTTGTCTCCTCTGCAGACCTGCTTGATATTTTATCTAATGGAAACGAGCCAGCTGAGGTATGGGTTGAGTGTAAAGCGTGGAGGCAAGTCCTGTGTCTCTTGTATGCTGATTTATTATGGCAGTTTGAAAATATTTTTCAACTTGACAGGCAGAACAACATCCCTGGTACCCCCCTTCCCAGGGATGCAGCACCCTGAGAGTCGTGTGGGAGTTAATCCAAGAGGTGATTACACCTCTGCGTGGGACCGGGGGTCCCTGACCGCTGCTGTGCCTCTGTTCTCAGGTGTCCCGTCATCTGTCAAAGCTGTTCGACAGTCTGGATAAACTGAAGTTCAAGACGAGCGGGGACAAGAAGCCCCTGAAGGTTGGCCTGGGGATGTTCAGTAGGGACGAGGAGTACGTGCCCCTCGACGCAGACTGTGACTTGTCCGGCCAGGTCAGCCGAGCTTTGCGGAGCCTTCACTTGTGGGGACGGAGGTGGGCAGGTTCAGGACAGGGATGAGCCTTTTGCTTGTTGTGCACTGGCAACCTGGCGGCAGTTTTAAAATGCAATTGTGAAACCTTTCAGCCAAAAACCCCCCCCAGAAATGGGATGTGTGTTATGGGTGTAGAACAGCACTGCAGCAATATCAGTCAAACAAACCACTCCAGCCTTGCAGCCCCTCAGGCGGTCGCGGTGTGTTTTTCCCCACTCTGTTGTCCACCCTCAGACCACGCTCCAAAAACCGCCCTGGGAAGTGCCCTGCGGGGCTGTGTACCGGGGTCTTTCATGCATCTTTTTACAGCGTGCGGGGAGAAGCTCGTGTGCTGCCACAGGGTCACGCGCCTGCTCCCGACGGGGCTTTACCAACAACCGTACCGGCACTTGTAGCGGGCTGTTTGTGTGCATTGGGATTAATCAATTAACGCTCTGGCATAGGAGATCATGGGGCAGGAGCTCCCAGGCTCAGGGCAGAGGAACTTGCACGTACACTTTGGACCTAGGTGAAATTTAGGCAGGAGGTGCTAGGTGGGCTCCCTCGCTGACGTCCTGCCTGGGTGGGTCAAAAGAGAGACCCCGCAGGGGCCAGCTAACAGCCATCCATTTAAGCCATGCAAGACCAGACCGGGCACGGGCTAGGAACCATTCGCTCAGGGTTTGCTGGATGTGACCCTCCAGGTCGAGGTTTGGCTGAACCGAGTGCTGGCAAGCATGCGCTCCACCCTGCGGCACCTCATCCCTGAGGCTGTGGTGACCTACGAGGAGAAGCCACGGGAGCAGTGGGTGTTCGACTACCCGGCACAGGTGGGAGCTGCCGTGAGGGGTTCAGGCTGGCCGGCGGCTCCGTGAGCCGAGGTCGGACAGGAGGAGCAAGCGGAGAGCCCAGGGAAGTGCAGGCGCCTGCCCTGAGCCGTCGCGGGGATGGCGTGTTTTGCCTTTATGACCACGTTTTGTCCCTGTGGTTTGCTGCAGGTTGCTCTGACGTGCACCCAGATCTGGTGGACTACAGAAGTCGGCATTGCTTTTTCAAGGCTGGAGGAAGGCTACGAGAGCGCAATGAGGGATTACAACAAAAAGCAGGTTGGCATCCCTTGGACCTGACCCAGGGCTGTCCTGAGGCCCCTCTCGGCTCCAAAGAGGCGAGGTCTGGTCTGGGGGGTCACTGAGAGATGGGCGAAGTATGATGTCATTTTTCTCTTCACCATTTCTTTGCTTCCTCAGATTAATCAGCTAAATGCACTGATTTCACTGCTCATTGGAAACTTAACTCCTGGAGACAGGATGAAAATCATGACAATCTGTACCATCGATGTCCACGCCAGGGATGTTGTGGCCAAAATGATCCTTGCAAAGGTATTTATTCCAATTTTACTGCTTTGGCACCTCTGAGCAAAGACTTCTTGTTGTGTTATTACTTTCCAATACTTTCAAAGTATCCAAATGGGGTGAGGGCAGTCTGAAGAAGGAAACCACACGTGGGGTGTTAGGAGTGGTGCGGGAGCCAGGGAGGCATCAGACAGGGCCGGGCTGTGTCTCGTGCAAAGCCAGATCCAACAGCAGTTTTGCTGGTTCCTGCTGTGCTCAGAGGGAGCCGCGAGCCTCAGCACATGGCTGTGCTCCGCGGTCGGTGGATGCAGGGAGCGATGGTCCTCACCCACCCCGGCACTGCCCTGGGACCAGTTTGCACACTCTCCTCACGTACAGAGGTGACAAACCTGTGACAAACCTCCCGATGCGTGTCTGGGAGCCCGCTGTCCTGGCGGGTCAGGGGGGCAGTGCCGGTGCCCGCCTGCCCTCCTCAGCCGCTGCTCCGCAGGTGGAGAGCGCCCAGGAGTTCACCTGGCAGTCCCAGCTCCGGCACCGCTGGGACGAGGGGAGGAGGCACTGCTACGCCAACATCTGTGACGCTCAGCTCCAGTACTCCTACGAGTACCTGGGGAACACCCCCCGGCTGGTCATCACCCCCCTGACGGATCGGTAGGGGCTTGGCTCCCCGCACCTCCTGCGGCCCGCGCCGACATCGGCTCCGTGGCCGTGCCACGCTGCCAGCACCGCTCAGCCCTGACGTCCTCCCCTCCGCAGGTGCTACATCACCCTGACACAGTCCCTTCACCTCTTCATGGGGGGGGCCCCCGCCGGCCCCGCGGGCACCGGGAAAACGGAGACTACCAAGGACCTGGGCCGGGCAGTCGGCATGATGGTCTACGTCTTCAACTGCTCCGAGCAGATGGACTACAAGGTAGGAGGCGGGGAAGCGGGGTGGCAGCACAAGGCAAGAGCCGTGGGGTGTCCACTATGACAAGGGGGGGACCCTCTTTCAGGAGACACCCCTGTGTTCGGCTGCGGTGTCCATCGCCAATGCCCTGAAGCTGCTCTCCTGCCCCGCGGTTTGGCAGCTGGGAGGAAAATTGTGGGTCCAGCCCCGGTGCAATCCCACACCACTCGCTCCCAACATGGGTCCGGCCAGCTCGTGTTCCTGGAAGCCTGGGGGAGCCCAGGGGGGCTGTAATGCTGCGGGGCGTTTCCCCAGGGAACAGCACAATCCATAAAAGCATGAGCAGCTCCCAACACCTGGGCTTTCTTCACAAATCCCCACGTGTCAGCTCCCGTGTAAAAGCTCGGTGTGTGAAGCCCGTCTCTGGTGCTTTCTCTCCAGTCCTGCGGCAATATCTACAAGGGGCTGGCTCAGACCGGCGCCTGGGGCTGTTTCGACGAATTCAATCGCATTTCAGTGGAGGTTTTGTCCGTGATTGCTGTGCAGGTATGTGTGCTCCGTAAGAAACCAGCGGCAGTATTTGGTGCCGTAGGGACTGGATGAGCCTCTTAGCGTTTCCAATTCACGTACTGGACATTGTCTTATTTAAACCTGACTTTCAAAGGGACGTTTTGCTGCTGCTATTTCCACTGTGCCATATTGGGGGGGTGAATGGAGGGGAAGCGCAGCAGTGTGAAGGCTTTGGGCACGTTTAAGGTCACACAGCCCAGCTGCGTCCCATCCCAGTGACCCATCACCCCCCCACCAGCTCTGCCGTTGCCCTGAGAAAAGGGGGATTTAAGGCCAGCTCTCCCGAGCCCGGGGGTTGTTGCGCTGCCATGGCTTCGGCAAGCTGTCGATATTATTCCTAGCCCTGCTGATGGCACAGCCGAGCCTCCGGGCTCGCTTTCCGCAGGCGGGCGGTGAGGGTGAGCCGGGGGCGCAGGGCAGGGAGCCCTGGGGCTGCCGGCACTGACACCTCCACTCACCTGCCAGGTGAAATGTGTTCAAGATGCAATTCGTGCCAAGAAGAAAATGTTCAATTTTCTTGGAGAAACGATCACTCTGATCCCCTCTGTTGGGCTGTTCATTACCATGAACCCAGGCTACGCAGGACGGACAGAATTGCCTGAAAATTTAAAAGCTCTGTTCAGGTACCCGCAGGCAGACGGGGTTAACAGTCGTTAAGAGCATTTTCCTCTGCTGTAACACTGATGTGCTACATCCAGAACGTGAACTTTGCTCGTGCACAGGAGCATATTTGTGTGTACTGGCAGCCTTTGTGTCAGGGGGACCTTGGCACCCCAGGAGAGCTGAGGTGGCCAGAGGCTGGGGGAACTACTCAGCCTGGGAAAGAGCATGCTCGGGGTGTCCAATTGCCACCTTCAGCTAAAAATCCGACTGAGAATAAGAAAAAAAGATCATCAAATGCTGGAAGGGGTGGCCCAGGGATGCTGTGGGATCTCTGCCCTTGGAGGAACTCAAATTGTGACCGGAGAAGGCCCAGGGTGACCTGAGTCCTGCTTGCAGCAGGAGGCTGGACAAGACACCCCCCGAGACCCCAGCTGGCATAAATTAGTGCCCAATTCACTGACGCTGACAGCAGCAGGGAATGGTTTCTACTGGAGACTCGGGTGGAAATTGCTTCTGGCTGCGGGAGGGTGAGGGGTGTGTGGTTGTCTGTGCACAGCCCTGCTAACCTGCTGTTTTTCTCCAGACCCTGTGCCATGGTGGTCCCTGACTTTGAACTGATCTGTGAAATCATGCTTGTTGCGGAAGGTTTTGTTGATGCTAAGCTTCTCGCAAGAAAGTTCATTACTTTGTACACGCTCTGCAAAGAGCTACTATCTAAACAGGTAATTTAACAATATTGCAAGGCTCTATAAGATGAAAGAGTTCATCTGAATTTCAAACCTGACGTTTTGTAGTAGGATTGCTGGTAGTAATACGCTGGCTGGTGTTCAGAATAGTTCAGGTCTATGGCTGGACAAATTCCACCTCCATGCTGGTGTATCATATGGCATATTTCTGCCTTCTGGAAAAAATCAAGAGGTCCAAAAATAGACCAGAATACAGCCAGTTAAGATGAGAGCATCCAGATATTATTCATCTCAGCAGAAGTGATTTACAATAAAAATGTGCTCCCAGGAAGCAACCCAGACTGCCGTTCACCTCGTGACTGCCTGGGGCTTGGCGTGTAAATAAGGCCACTCAATCCAGACTGCCGGGCGCTGCCTGGATCACCCGGGCGCGGGGCGATGGACAGGGTGCTCCTCTGTTGTGTTGTTTAAAGCAGTTCTCATTCACCAAAATGAAACTGTAATACTTTGCTGGCTGTTGGCAGGACCACTATGACTGGGGGCTGCGGGCTATCAAGTCCGTGCTGGTGGTAGCGGGCTCCTTGAAGAGAGGGGACCCTGGCCGTGCCGAGGACCAAGTTCTGATGAGAGCTTTACGAGACTTCAACATCCCCAAGATCGTGACAGACGATTTGCCCGTCTTCATGGGGCTGATTGGAGACCTGTTCCCAGCCCTGGATGTCCCCAGGAAGAGGGACCTCAACTTTGAGAAGGTACAAGCCCAGACACGGCACCGGCGCCAGAGACACCCCAGCCCTGGCAGTGTCCAGAGGATGAAGGTCCATTTGGCACTTCGGGGGGCGACCGGCTCGTCTCTGGGGTCTCGCTGAGGCTGTTACTGCTGCCTGTGGTCAGCGCCCGCTCTCCCTCCCAGATCATTAAGCAGTCCATCCTGGCGCTGAAGCTGCAGGCGGAGGAAAGCTTCGTGCTGAAGGTGGTGCAGCTGGAGGAGCTGCTGCAAGTGAGACACTCCGTCTTTGTCGTCGGCAACGCCGGCTGCGGCAAGTCCCAGGTAGTGGCCAAACCATCCCGGAGGACATCGGTCCCCTCCTGCTCCCAGCCGAGCATGTCCCATAGCCTCCCCCATCATCTCCCCGTGGACGCTGCCACTGGCCTCAGCTGGCCACTGTCTGGGTAGGGGATGGCAGCACGGTCGGTGCCCGTGGTCAGGCTGGGCCCCCCAGCACCGCGCGTGCTGAGCTCAGCCCGTGGAGCTGAGCAGGTTTGGGATGGGGCTGTTCCTGTGCCGGCCGGCACGGCTCAGGGGCTGCCCGGGACACCCACGGGGAGAGCGGGGACGGGGCAGGGGCAGGCGCTCCCGGTGCCCTGCGTGCTGCGGTGCCGGGAGGATGGGCTGGGGGGGCTCTGGGCTCTCACAACGTCCCGGCCAGGAGCCAGCCCCGCTGGGGGAGGTCCAGCGCCTTCCCCGCCGCTGCCCAGGCCTGGGTTCTCCACAGCGGGGGGAGCAAGGGTCTGCGTCCCCGGCTGCGGGAGAGGCAGCGCAGGCTGCAGACGCCCTCGTAGGAGCAGCGGCCGTGGCTGCACAGTTCCCCTCTCCGCAGGTGCTGAGGTCGCTCAACAAGACATACAAGAGCATGAAGCGGAAGCCGGTCACCGTGGACCTCGACCCAAAGGCTGTGACCTGCGATGAGCTGTTTGGGGTCATTCATCCGTCCACGCGAGAGTGGAAGGACGGTGAGACAGCAACGCTTGTGCACGTGGCCACATGAGTGGTCGCTTACCCGAGGTGGGACCTGGCACAAACCATCTCTCACCAGCCACTGGTGTATAGGCAAATACCTTCATAAAATGGGAATCTATAAACAGTTTGTGATGCAGTGACGGGAATGGGAAGACCTTTCCTTGGGGCTTTTAACTGGAATGTGAGGGAGGAGGAATGTTTCAGGGAAGCACCCAGTCCCGTGTGTTCCTCAGCAAACGTGTTGTGAGTGGAAAGAGCTGGAAAGGACAAACCCACATGTCTCTCTACGGGGCAGGTCTGTTTTCTTCAGTGATGCGTGACCTGGCCAACATCACACATAAGGGGCCCAAGTGGATCATCCTTGATGGAGACATTGACCCCATGTGGATTGAATCCTTGAACACAGTCATGGATGACAATAAGGTCAGTGCCATCACACCCCAGGAGCTTTGCTTGCTCATTAACTTGGGGTGATCAGCTTGCATTCGTGCCTGGGCCCCAAGATCAGGGCATCCCCCTGTGACGGGCTACTTTCCCCAGGTTCTCACCTTGGCCAGCAATGAGCGCATCCCCCTCAACCCCACCATGCGGCTCCTCTTTGAGATCAGCCACCTGCGTACCGCCACGCCGGCGACCGTGTCCCGGGCAGGAATCCTCTACATCAACCCCACGGACCTGGGCTGGAACCCGTGAGCCTGGGGAGGGAGATGGATGGGCTGGGACAGGACAGGACGGGATGGGATGGGGTTGGTGCTGGCCCCCCACGCGCTCGCCTGCAGCCCTGCCCGTCCCTCCTGCAGAGTTGTGACCAGCTGGATTGAGACGAGGACGGTGCAGTCCGAGAAGGCCAATTTGATGATCCTGTTCGACAAGTACCTGCCGGTGTGCCTAGAGAAGCTCAAGTCTGGATTCAAGAAGATCACCCCGGTCCCAGATATCACAGTGATACAGACGGTGCTGCACCTGCTGGAGTGCCTCCTGACGCCGCAGACCACCCCGCCGGACTCACCCCGGGAGCTCTACGAGCTCTACTTCGTCTTTGCCTGCACCTGGGCCTTTGGCGGGGCCATGTTCCAGGACCAGGTACGGCCGCCTGCCCAGCTCCGTCGCATGGCTGCATCCCTTCGGAAAACACTAAAGCACCAAGACTGGCCACATTCTGAATTTTTCTGTTTTGTTCCTAACAGCTCGTGGATTACCGCGTGGAGTTCAGCAAGTGGTGGGTGAACGAGTTTAAAACCGTCAAGTTTCCTTCTCAGGGGACAATTTTTGACTATTACATTGATCCGGAAACAAAGAAATTCATGCTCTGGACTGAAAAAGTGCCAAAATTCGAACTCGATCCTGAAGTCCCTTTACAGGTATTTCCCACAAGGTCTCTATGTTTGTGTGTTTTGTTTGTTTATTACTCCTTGGTATTCTCCCTGAGCAACGCTGGCAGGACCCCACACCTGGAGCGGCACAGGGATTCGGGCTGGCACGGCCGCGCCGCTGCACAGACTGGTGGCACCCGGCAGACCCCGTGGCTTCCTGTGGTTCTGCTTTACCCGGTGGAAAAGCAGAGAGCTCAGCGAGAGCTGCAAGTTACCACTCTTCTTTTTTAATTTCAGATTAACATGTGGCTTTGTAGGTTCTCATGATATAATTATAATTATTGCCTGAATGCAAAAATGTACTTTAAACCTTTATTTGCATGTCTCTTGCAATGCTGTCCTGTGAGGGGTGGGGGGTGTCAAAGATGTCAGGGAAAGGAAGAGGTGCCGTGTCTGAATTTGGCCCGTGCATTGGCTGAACAAAGACACTGGGAACAATTTCAGGAAGGGCGCTGTGTTGTTCCATTTTAATTACTCATTCTTCTGAGAGCTTCTATTTTTGGTCAAAAAGTCTTTAGAATAACCACGCTTCTGAGACCTTTTGCTTTAGAGAGGGACCAGGTTTGCACAGAGAGAGAGCATCCTCCGTCCGACCAGCTGACACTGCTGGGAAGCCCAGGCAGCGCTCTGCCCGCTGCTCGAACGGAAGATCCTGCCCCTCTGCAAACATCGCCTCTGGCAGCAAGAGGTGAGTTCTGGGGACTGACGGAGCGATTTCCCCAGGCCTCCATGGTGCACACGGCAGAGACGATTCGTGTTCGCTACTTCATGGACCTGCTGATGGAGAAGCAGAGGCCGGTGATGCTGGTGGGGAACGCAGGAACGGGAAAATCGGTCCTGATGCGGGACAAGCTCGAAGCGCTCAGCACAGATGAATACCTCATGCAGTCTGTGCCCTTCAACTTCTACACCACCTCGGACATGCTGCAGGGTAAGGCTGGCCTGAGCCAGCAGCCGTCCCTGTGCCGGGCTGTGCCGCATGGCCCTGTGGTGCTGCCACACTGCTCACCCACTCCTCTCGCTGCAGCCGTCCTCGAGAAGCCCCTGGAGAAGAAGTCGGGGAGGAACTACGGCCCACCAGGGACCAGGAGGCTTATCTACTTCATCGATGACATGAACATGCCAGAGGTGGACAAATACGGCACGGTGGCACCGCACACGCTCATCCGGCAGCACATGGACCATGGGCACTGGTAGGTGCCCAGCTGGCAGCCCCCGTTGTGGGGGCTCAGTGACCCTCTGCCTGGCAAACCCATGCCGTGCTGGCACCTCTCCCATCCCAGTGGAGGACCCCAGCCATCTTCTGCCCGTGCTTCCTCCTGTGCCACGCCACTGGTGGAGCTGAGCCACCCCTTCCCTACAGCTTCCTCATTCTCAGAGCAGCTGGGAAGGCTTTGGCAGGGGAATGGGAAAACTCTCTGCTGGTAACTCCAAACCCCATCCAAAGCAAACAGCCCCGCTGCCAGTGCTGGCGGGGGAAGCCCCAGCAGGGAATGCCCATGGCCGGTGGCGCAGGCGGTGGGAGGTTTTGCTCGGGAAGGGCGGAAGAGCGAAGTGCCGGCTGCCGTGGGGGAGTTGAGGGACAGGTCTGGCCGTGGGGCGTGGGACGGCCCCACACAGCATCGCCAAGAGCAGTGCCGGGCTGTGCCAAGCACCGGGAAATTGGGGATCCCCACTCCTGCATCCCCCTGGACGGAGCTCCGTGGGGTCAGTGGGGCACAGCCCAACTGGAGGAAGCCATCCCTGGGGAGAGTCACAACGTCAGTCCCTGCGCAGGTACGACAGGAACAAACTGACCCTGAAGGACATTCACAACTGCCAGTACGTGGCCTGCATGAACCCGACTGCGGGGTCCTTCACCATCGACTCCAGGCTGCAGGTACGCAGCCCCCGCGGGGCCGGACACTGGGCACCCACAGGTTCACCCTCCTGGGACCGGAGCCCGGAGTGGGTAGGATGGGGTGGGACATGGTGGGGGACCTCACGGTGTCGTCTGGCTGCATCAGCCCCTGGGGACCGAGCTGCCACCTGAATTGTTGCCCCTTGCTGCAGCGTCACTTCTGCGTCTTCGCGGTGAGCTTTCCCGGCCAGGAGGCTCTGCTGACCGTGTACAGCACCATCCTCGCGCAGCACCTGGCCCTGCAGAAGGTGTCCCCGGCTGTCCAGAAGATGCAGCCCCAGCTGGTAGCAGCAGCGCTGGGTGAGTCTCTGCCACGGCCCCCAGGAATGCACCCGCCGGCATCAGGAAACCCAAACACGCCACAACCAGCCAGTGCCCCAGGAGCCCCGTGCCGCACCTCCGTGACATGGCACCATGCAAATGAAAGCTCCCTTCCTCCTCTTCACGTTCAAAACGTAGCATCGTGTCCCTAGAACTCATCCGACTAAAACATCAGGCTTGTCCTCCCTGCCAAGAGTCACGGAGGGGAGAGCGACCCCGGCTCAGGGGCTCTGCCGGAGGCTGCAGTGGTCTCTGAGGACCTGCCCGCCCGCTCACCCCTGTTTCCTGCCAACAGCTCTGCACCAGACGGTCGCCTCCACCTTCTTGCCGACAGCCATCAAGTTCCACTACCTCTTCAACCTCCGGGACCTCTCCAACATATTCCAGGTAGTGGGAGGCCTGTTTCCTCTAAAACATCCTTATTCCTTTTTTCTCCTCTCGTGCACACTTGCAGTGCACCATGTCCTTGAAACGTACCATGACATGGTTCCCAAAGCCAACCTTTAAATTCAGCTCTGAGTAGCAGTAAAATAAACCCCAAGGACTGAGGGGGACTGCTGTTTGTCAGGGTCTGTTGTTCTCCACGCCCGAATGCTTGAAAAGTCCCGTGGACTTGGTGCGTCTCTGGCTCCACGAAGCTGAGAGGGTGTATGGAGACAAGCTCGTCGATGAAAGGGATCAAAAAGGCTTCGAGAAGATGCTGGTGGACACCTGCAAAAAGTTCTTTGCTGTAAGTTGTGCTGGAAAATGGGGGACTGCCCCAGCCTGGCGGAGCTGTGCTGCCAGGCTGAGCTCCCTGGCACGGGCTCAGCGGTGCCACGGGCAGCATTACCCCCCACTGCCCCACGGCTGTGCCCCACGGCTGACACTGCCTCTCCCAGGAACTCAGCGAAGACCTGGTATTCGCCAAGCCCAACATCTACTGCCACTTCGCCCAGGGCATTGGGGAGCCCAAGTACCTGCCGGTGCCGAGCTGGCCAGCCCTGAACAAGCTGCTGGGGGAAGCGTTGGACAACTACAACGAGGTGAACGCGGCCATGAGCCTGGTGAGTGCCTGGCTGCGGGCAGCTCCACACCAAGGCAGCGCACGCACCACAGAGATGCGGCTGCAGCATCACTCTGGCTTGTATGTTATAGGGCTTTTGCTGTTTTTTCTGATGTGATTCAGAATATGGAACCTTCCTCTCCTGTTTTCTTCAGGTGCTCTTTGAAGATGCAGTGTCTCATATTTGCAGAATTAGTCGGATCTTAGAGTCCCCCTGGGGTAACGCACTGCTGGTGGGGGTAGGAGGCAGCGGGAAGCAGAGTCTGGCACGGCTGGCAGCGTACATCAGCAGCCTGAACGTGTTTCAGATCACACTGAGGAAAGGCTATGGCATCCCGGACCTGAAGGTGAGAGCAGCTTTCCTCCCGGCCCCCTGGGGCAGCGCTGCCAGCCCGCAGGAAGGATCCCGCAAACGCAGAGCGGTGCCAAGCCCCCCGGCAGCGCCGGTGCCTGGGGTGGGTGTGCAGCTCTGCACCCACCTGCCCTGCCCCGAGGGGCTGCGGCATTTGCCCAGCCAGGGACGGGCAGGAGCCCCTGGTGAGGGCAGGTACGGCGCTGGTGGCCCTGGCAGGGGCACCCTCTTGGCTTCCCGGGGCGGCCCAGGGACACCAGGCTGCGCTGAACGGGTCACATCGGAGAACAGCTCTGGGGGGTGAAGAGGGAGGAGGTGACAGTTTCTCTCTCCTGCCCCAGCTGGACCTCGCCTCCCAGTACATCAAGGCGGCCGTGAAGAACAGCCCCACCGTGTTCCTGATGACGGACTCCCAGGTTGCTGAAGAATCATTCCTGGTCCTAATCAATGACTTCTTGGTGTCCGGGGAGGTGCCGGGGCTCTTCCAGGATGACGACTTGGAAAGCATTATCAGTGCCATGAGGCCCCAAGTAAAGACCCTTGGACTGCAAGATACAAGGGAAAACTGCTGGAAATTTTTTATAGAAAAAGTCAGGCGTCAGTTAAAGGTGGGTGTTCGCACAGGAGGGGTGTTTTCTCAGTGCTCCTGACTTGCCTAAGCCAAGACATATTTGCAGACAGGACACATAAAACTGTGGTTTCGTTGCACAGTGGTGGGTTTGGGTAAAAGATGTTTTCAAAGGCTCCCCAGGCAACACTGTGGGGCGCAGCTCTTCACACCCACGTATTTACCTCCCCTGGGGCAGAGCAGGGTGAGCAGCCTCTACGGCCGCAAGCCAGCACTGGTTTGTGCTGGGCGCTCGCAGGGATGCCGGCACGGGCACTGCGCTCGGCTGCCAGCCACAGCCACCACAGGGGATCCAGAGTCAGCCCCGTCCCCGCTACGAGGCGCAGGGCGCACGATCACAGACCATCTCCTGCACACTGGGGACGGGAGCTAATGGGAGGGGGGCAAAGTCCTGATCTCCATCAGAAGAGTGCAGCCAGGCAGAGCCCGCAGTGATGCTCCTGACGCCCCATGCCTGAGCTTGGCCCCCGGCCGCGGGGCCGCCCTGCTCACTGCAGCGCTCTGCCCCAGGTCATCCTCTGCTTCTCCCCCGTCGGCTCAACCCTGCGGGTGCGCGCAAGGAGGTTCCCCGCGGTGGTCAACTGCACGGCCATCGACTGGTTCCATGAGTGGCCAGAGGATGCGCTCGTGTCCGTCAGCAGCAGATTCCTGGAGGAAACAGGGGACATCGAGGTGAGCTGGGACCCCGGGATGGTGCACGGCACACTGTGCCTGTCCCGAGGGGGCTGGGGAAACCGGGCTGCTTTGGGGAATGACCTGCGCCTCTGCTGCTCTCCTCATTGCAACACACCCAGGGATGGGGTCTGGTGTGACCCAGGGGTGCCGGGCTCAGCTCGCAGCCAGCTCCAGGGCCAGAGCCTGCAGCCCCGTGCTGTGCGGGTGGGGACAAACCTTTTCTCATTCCCTATTTGTCCTTAAAACACTGCCACAAATAACAGCCTGGGAACAGCAGCGTTTCCCCAGCACAGCCCAGGTTAACCTGGGGGATCATGGTCAGGAAATCAGTGCTGGGCATTAAGAACCAGCATCGTTAGTGCTGTGATCACCCACCTTTCTCAGGCACAGGTTGTGCTGTTCAATGAAAAGCGGCGCTTTGCTGCCCAGCCTCTGGGGCTGGACATGGAGCCAACGCTGCGGGAAGGCTCGGCTCTACCCCAGCACTGGCACCGCGTCCTCACGGCACAGCGGCTCAAGGTGCTGTGCTCCTGGTGCAGCCCGAGGTCAAGGTCTCCATCAGCCACTTCATGTCCTACGTCCACATGAGCGTGAAGGAGATGTCCAAGACTTACCTGGCCATGGAGAGACGCTATAATTACACCACACCAAAGACCTTCCTGGAGCAGATAAAGCTCTACCAAAACCTCCTGTCAAAAAAACGGAGCGAGCTCACTGCCAAGATCGAGAGGCTGGAGAAAGGGCTGATGAAGCTGCAGAGCACGACGTCACAGGTGCCTGCCCACAGCACTGCTTATGCATCGCGCCTGCTGTGGGTCTGACATGGCGGGGCAAGAGGAGGCACATCCCCGCAGGGCAGTCACGGTGGCCACAAGGTCCCCAAGCCGTACTGAGCCACTGCTGCGAGGCTGGGCGGAGCCCAGCGGGGTCAACCCTCTGATCCACTCCTCTTCTCCCCCTGCCAAGGTGGATGACCTGAAAGCCAAGCTGGCGGTCCAGGAGGCAGAGCTGAAGCAGAAGAATGAGGATGCCGATAAACTGATCCACGTGGTGGGTGTTGAGACGGAGAAGGTCAGCAGGGAGAAAGCCATCGCTGATGAGGAGGAGCTGAAGGTCCAGGCTATCAACACGGTGCGTGGTGCTGAGACGGTGCCCACCATGTTGGGGTCCAACGTGGAAGGAGGCAGCATGAGCTCTGCCAGAGCCGGCTACTCACTCCGTCCTGCCCCCTTGCCTCCCCAGAACGTGGCCGAGAAGCAGCGAGCCTGCGAGACAGACCTGGCGAAAGCAGAGCCAGCACTCGTAGCTGCTCAGGAGGCCCTCAACACGCTCAACAAGGTGGGCGACCCCTCGGTGGGAAGCAGATCCCTGACTGATGCTGGTGTCCCCGCGCTGGGTAAAGCTCAGCGGCACTGTGGTCTCTTCCCAGAACAACCTGACAGAGCTGAAGTCCTTTGGATCCCCACCCCAAGCGGTGGTGAACGTGACAGCAGCTGTGATGGTTCTGACAGCCCCCAATGGCAAGATACCGAAGGATAAGAGCTGGAAGGCAGCAAAAGTCATGATGGGAAAAGTAGACACTTTCCTTGACGCCTTAAAGAAGTTTGACAAGGAGCACATCCCCGAGGCCTGTCTAAAGGCGTTTCAGTGAGTCTATGGCCAGTTCCTGCCCCCTTCCTGGCCCCGATCCACAGGGCTACCCTGGGCAGGGTGTCCAGGAGAGACCCTCACCCAGTGACACAGCGGGGTTCGAGGGGCAGGAGTGGGATCCAGGCGTTGGTCCTGCTCCGCCACCCATTGGCAGCCCGAGCCCTGGGAGGAGCAGGACGGGGCCACCGGCAGCCGTGGCGCAGTGTAGCGCAGCGTGTTCTCCCATTCCAGGCCCTACCAGTCAGACCCCAGTTTTGACCCAGAGTTCATCAAGACGAAGTCGACAGCCGCCGGAGGTCTGTGCTCCTGGTGTCTCAACATCGTTCGCTTCTACGAGGTGTTCTGCGAGGTGGAGCCCAAGAGGCTGGCGCTGCAGGAGGCCAACGCCGAGCTGGCAGAGGCACAAGAAAAACTCAGTCGCATTAAGAACAAAGTCGCAGTAAGTGCGTGTCCCCCCGCAGCCCCTGGCCGGGGCCGGCTGCCAGAGCCAGCTGCTGTTTGCCTTGGCTGGCGCCCGCCGGGACCCCACCAGCCACCAGCAATTCGGCTGTGGGTCAGGGCCAGGAGCCAAAAACGAGAAAGAAAGATTCTTATAATCCATGTAACCTGGAGCCCAAGTGCAAGAGCTGCATCGTCGCGGCAGGGGCTGCAGCACAGCTCCTTTGGGTCTGCGGAGCGCTCTCCTGGCCTGGCAGCGCACTGCAGCTGTGCCACGGGCAGCAGGTAACTGTAGATGTGTTGTCTTTTGAAGGACCTGAATGCCAACCTGGCAGCTCTCACTGCAGAATTTGAGAAAGCTACAGCTGAAAAAATCAAATGTCAGCAGGAGGCTGATGCGACCAACAGAGTCATCACGCTGGCAAACAGGTACCGTGCAAACGCCAGCTCCAGAAGCGCTGGGACCACCTGCTGCTCCCTGGCGTTGCTTGGTGACAATGACACAGGGGTAATGGAAGCATCAGAGACCCCCATACCCTCCACAAATTAAAAAAATCCCGAGAACGAATTGGGACAAGTTTAGCAGGGGGGGGTAGGGGGTGATGCAGCCACAGAGCCGTGCACCCCGGGTGAGAGCAGCCCAAGCAGAGGTGGGTTAATTTCAAGGGAGTTTGGTGACAGCCACCCCGGGGCATCCCTGCCAAGTTGTCCCAGTCCCACACAGCACCAGGGGTGGTGGCACCGCGGTAGCCACTGTCTCCTCTGCTCCCCCCAGGCTCATTGGGGGCCTGGCATCCGAAAACGTCCGCTGGGCTGAGTCAGTGGAGATGCTCAGAGAGCAGGAGAAGACGCTGTGTGGAGACGTGCTGCTGGTCTCCGCCTTCGTGTCCTACATCGGCTACTTCACCAAGAAGTACAGGGTGGAGCTGCTGGAGAAGCACTGGATCCCCTTCCTCGGCGGGCTGGCGGTGAGTGGCCGCAGGTCGCACCCCGGGGTGCCTGGGGCTCCTCTCCCCGACACCTGCCAGCACCGAGGGGCTCCCGCTCCTCCGCGGCCAGATGCCCAACAGCCCCTTCTGACAGGTGCCCATCCCCATCACCCCGGGGCTGGACCCCCTCACTCTCCTCACCGATGCCGCCGACGTGGCTGCCTGGAGCAATCAGGGGCTGCCCAGCGACCGCATGTCCACTGAGAACGCCACCATCCTCTGCAACACCCAGCGGTGGCCCCTGATCGTGGATGCCCAGCGCCAGGGCATCAAGTGGATCAAGAACAAGTATGGGGAGGAGCTGCAGACCATCCGCCTGGGCCAGAGGAGGTGAGTTGGGGGCTGCGGGGCGGCCACAGGCTCGGGCTTGACCAGCCCCACTTCCCCTGCCACCGGAGGGGCACGGGGCTCTGCAGGCCAGGGCACCCACGTCCCCCATCAGACCCGGGGCACCCAAGGGCCACAGCACTGATGGGGACACCGACAGCTCTGGGGGGCCAGGGCTGGCTGAGGGGTCCCATGGGGCGCAGCGGCGGGAGGGCATTTGCCCAGGCTCGGCCAAGCTCCCTGCAGCGCACACGCCGTCCCGTGCCACACCTCCCTCCCCTCCCGCCACAGCTATCTGGACACCATCGAGCGGGCCGTTTCCGAAGGGCAGACGCTGCTGATCGAGGACATCGGCGAGACGGTGGAGCCAGTGCTGGACCACCTGCTGGGCAGGAACACCACCAAGAAGGGCAGGTCAGCACACCCTGTTCTCCGGTGCCGAGGAGTTTTACCTGCTTTGAGCAACCACTGCTGCCCTGACATGCTGATTTATGGCCCTTTGCATGATGGCTGCTGGGGCCCGATCCTTCCTCTGGCCACATCCCCGTTTTCTCCAGCATCTCCCAGTGGGGAGACTTGTAGTTGATGTGACCTCTTGGACGTTCCGGTCAGCAGAGTCCAGTCATTCAGTGATTTAAGAGCCTGTTCCCTGGCGCACCTGCAATAAGGTGTGATAAACTGGGAGGGTTTTCTTGGCAGACACGGAAGCTGTTCTGGGATGGGGCTTTTGCTGAGAATCCCCTGCCCCATCTCGCCTGCCCCACTCCACGCTGCCCGCCCTGGCCACCACCCCCCCCCTTCCTGCCCGTGCCCCTGGGTCGGGCAAGAGCTGCTCTCCCAGGACTGTGGGGACAGGGCTCCGGGGCTGCTGGGGAGGGACTCGCACCACCCTCCCCTCCCCTGGCATGGCCCTTCCTCTTGCACTGAGGTGCAGTGCCGCCATGCAGCACGAGCCCAGAAGCTGGGGGCTGCGGGCAGCGCAGTGCCCGGTTCCTTCTGCTCCTCTGCCTCTGCGCCTGGCCAGGGCTCTCTTGGCACTTGTGCCCTTGCTACGCTTTTTCCCGACCAGAGAAATATATCTCAAGCAGCCGGGAACAGCACGTGGGTTGAGGGTTTCTGTCTGTGATGAGTTACTGCCAAGTGTACAGAAATTGCTTTGTTTAATTAACTGAACAGATACGTTAGGATAGGAGATAAAGAAGTGGAATATCACCCACGCTTCCGCCTGATTCTGCACACCAAATATTTCAACCCTCACTACAAGCCAGAGGTGCAGGCTCAGTGCACCCTGATCAACTTCTTGGTGACGCGGGAGGGACTGGAGGACCAGCTCCTGGCCGCGGTGGTGGCCAAAGAGCGGCCAGACCTGGAAACCCTGAAGGTACGAACCCGGCTGCCAGCCAGGGGGCCAGGGAGAGCAGCCCGGGGGAGCTGTGGTGGCTTTGCTGGCGGGCAGCAGTGAGATGTCACCTCCGCGAGCTTCTGTCACTTATCGAGAGCCAAGCAGGTCCCCATCACAGCCTGCGCTCTGCGTGGGCAGCTCTGGGTCCACCATTGCCCCATGGAGCCTGCTGCTGCCACAGGCGCGCTCGCCGCTTGGCCCTGCGGGTGACAGCCCGTCCCAGAGAGGGCCGTGTCCACCCTCCTCTTGCATCAGCACTTTGGTGACAGCATGAGAAACTTGGCTGGTTTCTCAGAGACCCGTAGCTCAGCTGACAGGTACCTCAGTAGGTTGTGTGGGCTGCGTTTGTAAAGGGAGAATTTATAATTAGTAGCAGACAAAGCCGGCAGAACTGCCGATGGTCCACAGCCTGATGCAGGCAGTTCCTTAGGGAGCGCCCAGTGTAAGTCACGGCGATTGACACCGGTTTTGCCATGATCTCTTGGATGACATGTCTCTCTGCGGCACTGGTGGTGTAGGCAAACCTCACAAAGAGCCAGAACGAGTTCAAGATCAAGTTGAAGGAGCTGGAGGACTCCCTGCTGGCCCGGCTGTCTGCTGCCGGGGGGGAGTTCCTGGGGGACACGGCGCTGGTCGAGAACCTGGAAACAACGAAGCGCACAGCCATGGAAATCGAGGAAAAAGTAAGTGAGCTGCCCCGGAGCTGGTGCTGCAGCGCTGTGAGCAGCAGGGGGAGCGCTCCTGGGCTCCTGCACACAGCAGGAGGTTGGGTGCTGCTTCGGCACGTGCCTGGATGCTGGATAACACCCACCCTTGTGCCAAGGTGAAAGAAGCTAAAACCACCGAAGTTCAAATAAATGTTGCTAGAGAAAACTACAGGCCAGCAGCAGAGCGAGCATCCCTGCTGTACTTCATCCTGAGTGACCTCAACAAGATCAACCCCATCTACCAGTTCTCTCTCAAGGTAGATGTGGTGCAAGGAGGGGACTGGGTTGGTTTGGGAGGGATAGGGTTTGGGGGACGCCAGAGATTCGGTGCGTCAGTGTTGATGATGCTAAAACACCCAGCAGCCAGGCGCTGAGCTGCCCCCCTGGCTCTTCCCCAGGCATTCAACACGGTCTTTGAGAAAGCCATTCAGCGCACGGCCCCCAGCGATGACATCAAGCAAAGGGTGATCAACCTGACGGATGAGATCACCTACTCGGTCTATATGTACACCGCACGGGGACTCTTTGAGAGAGACAAACTCATCTTCCTGGCCCAGATTGCCTTCCAGGTAATGTGTGCAAATATTTGGGGTTTCTGTTGTATAACACTGTGTGTGAGTTTGCATTGGTTTAGCCAGGTTGTTCTCCTACTTCTGTTCTGCTGCTGGATGCTCAGTAGCTTCTTGCGCAGCCCCTTGCGCCAAGGCCGTGTGTGCCAGGGCAGTTGTGATGCTGCGCTCTCAACTTGCCAGGTCCTGGCACTCAAGAAAGAAGTGAACCCGGTGGAGTTGGACTTTCTTCTGCGCTTCCCTTCCAAGGCCAGCGTTGCTTCCCCTGTGGACTTCCTGCAGCCTCAGGGCTGGGGTGGCATCAAGGTTGGTCCAAGCAGTTGTCCACTGTGCCGGGGCGAGGCCAGCATGGCCCCCAGTGTGGCAGGTCCAGGATGACCTGCAGCACCTGGGAGGGTCTGCAAAGCTCTGAGGACAAGCAGAGCCCAGGAGTGATTTCGCCCTTCTCTGTGGGATCTGAAGGTGCTTTCGGAAATGGACGAGTTCAAGAACTTGGACAGTGACATTGAGGGCTCGGCAAAGCGATGGAAAAAGTTTGTGGAGTCTGAGGTGCCAGAGAAGGAGGTGTTCCCCAAGGAGTGGAAGACCAAGTCATCCCTGCAGAAGCTGTGCATGCTGCGGTGCATGCGGCCGGACAGGATGACCTACGCCATCAGGTGCGCTGGCACCTGCCGGGGGCATGCGGCACGGTGACCTCCTGGCAAGAGCCCTGTGGCGTCACTGTGCCAGCTGCACACAGTGACCAAGTTTGTTCCTAACTTACATTATGGTTTTATCTTTCCATAGGAACTTTGTGGAAGAGAAGATGGGGAGCAAGTTTGTGGAAGGAAGGAGCATCGAGCTCTCCAAGGTGTACAAGGAGAGCAGCCCCTCCACGCCGCTGTTCTTCATTCTCTCCCCTGGTGTCGACCCACTGAAAGACGTGGAGGTCCTGGGTGAGCTGCTGACCCCTCCTCGGCTGGCACCACACCAGGAGGGCTGGGTGCTGCTGCTGGTTGGGCCAGCGAAGGGCTGGAGCTGCACAGCCCCCTCCTCCTATTAATACTAACGAAAAAGGTGTCACCCCACGGCGGTTTCCTCCCCTCCCCAGGCAGAAAACTGAACTTCACCATCGACAACGGGAGGATCCACAATGTGTCCCTGGGGCAGGGCCAGGAGGCCGTGGCAGAACGGGCCCTGGAGGTGGCGGCCACGCAGGGGCACTGGGTCATCCTGCAGGTGGGTGGGGGGCGCCAGGGCTCGCCATAGGGCACACAGCCCTGCCGGCAGCCGGGCACACCGGGAAGGGAGAGGGGCCGCGGGGTAGGAGACCAGCAGCAGAGAGCGGAGGCTGTCGAAAGGGGATGGCGGCCCTGCAGTGGGGGCGCGGGGCTGCTCGTCACGTACCCCACGCCAGGCAGGGACACTGCCTGGGGCAGCCGGGCGCCCCCAGCCCAAGTGGTGCCGTGTTGTGCTGCGCCTGCTCTCTGTGGAGCCACTGCAGGAATCGGGGCGGGGGACGAGCGATTCCTGAGGTTGTACTTCAGACCAGCAGCACAGGATGGGTTCCTGTTGCAGAACATCCACCTGGTGGCCCGGTGGCTGGGCACGCTGGAGAAGATGGTGGAGCAGTACAGCCTGGGCAGCCACGCCGACTACCGGGTGTTCATGAGTGCTGAGCCAGCCCCCAGCCCCGAGGCACACATCATCCCCCAGGGACTGCTGGAAAATTCCATCAAAATCACCAATGAGCCGCCGACGGGCATGTACGCCAACCTGCACAAAGCCCTCGACCTCTTCACCCAGGTACTTGCGCCGCCCCACACTGCTCCCCCCCACAGCCGCTTCCTTCCAGCCAGCGTGGGTCACCCGCTCCAGCTCACCCCGTCCCTGGCGTTTCACCAGCTGTGCAGCTTTGGGGGTGTCACTGCACCAGGAGCCAGCCCACCCCCAGGCACATCCTCCTGGGGGTGCCCAGAGCCCCCATCTGCCGGGACATGACTTAGGGGTGACCAGAGCTGCCCCAGGGCTCCCCAACCACCACTGGTGCCATCCCCACGGCTGAGCATCGAGCTGCTGCAGCTTGGTGCCACAAACAAGCCACCTTGACTGTCAGGAGGCTGTGTTTGTGGATTCCTAATTTTCTTATAAATATGACTGCAAAAATTAACCAACAAGTGAATCTTTAAAAGATAATTTTATGCCTTTTTTTTTTTAAATAAACAACTTTCACTTCTTCTTTGCCATCGTCTGTTAATTTTCTCCAGTAGAGGGATGTCTGATAGCGATATTCACCCATTCTCATTTTTCTTCCCCTGCAGGACACATTAGAGATGTGCAGCAAAGAAATTGAGTTCAAATGTGTCTTGTTTGCGCTCTGTTACTTCCACGCGGTGGTGGCCGAGCGGCGCAAGTTTGGCACCCAGGGCTGGAACAGATCCTACCCCTTCAACAACGGCGACCTGACCATATCGATCAACGTCCTGTACAACTACCTGGAGGCCAACCCCAAGGTAGGGGACTTACAGAGTGACCGTACCTTAGCACAGTACACACTATGACAATCAGCCTTTTCTAAAAAATTCATCCGTTTGCTGCACAAATGCGTTCTGTGGAGGAGACACAGCGCTGGCAGTAGTTCTTCCCCTCCTCCCCGGGGCGCTGCCTGCAGGCTCCGGCAGGGAAGGTGCAGAGTCCTTAGTGCGGCTGAGCTGGGTGGAAAGCCGGCGTTCGGCGCCGGGCTGGGATGAGTGCCTGCTCTGGCTGCGCTTTGGTGCTTTCTTGGGTTGCTTTTATAAACTCCTTTCCACCCAAAAGGCAAAGCCTGCCCCGAGAATGAAGGTGGAATGAGTAGAATTGAGAGTCCACCTTAGGAGAGTCCTGCTTTCCCCTGGCCTTACAGACATGCCCAACCTTGACCTGAACAATGATGGGATGGTGGGGGGTCAAAGCATGGCTGGCGGTGCCCAGGCTGGGACAAGGTGAAATCTGTGGGTGAACACAAGAGACACCTGAGCCAAGGTCCCCCCCCTCGGAGCCTCTGTGGGTCCAGGGTCTGTCGCTTCCCTGGACACTGGACAGGCCGAGCCAGGAGAGGTTGCTCCGTGGCCCCGCAGCTCTGCAGTCGTGTGCGGCTCCCCTGGGTGCAGGAGACCTCGGGGGCCACACAGGAACCCCAGGGTGAGCCTCTCCTCATAGGTACCATGGGATGATCTGCGGTACCTCTTTGGTGAGATCATGTACGGGGGGCACATCACAGACGACTGGGACCGCCGGCTCTGTCGGACTTACCTGAGTGAATACGTCCGGGCAGAAATGCTGGAAGGGGAAGTGTACTTAGCTCCAGGGTTTTTGATCCCTCCCAGCTTGGATTACAAGGTAGGAAAGATTAAAGTTGTAATTTTCCATGGAAAACCACCAGTCTGGATAAATGCACACTAGTCAGAGTTAACTGATGCTAACCAAGGGGGAATGTAGAGGGGAAAAAAAGTTTCGATCCCGTGAAACACACAGAATCACTGCAAAAATAATTCCTGTGGCTGGGGTGGTAAGGGGAAAAACTTAGGTAAGATCTGAGTAAAAAAAACCATCTTCAATAAGCAACGCCAGCTAGCTGTGAAGCACCGCCATCAAAAAGCGCTGATGTATTTTCAAGGCTGAAGTGAAACTCGCTCCTCTGTACGTGTCCGCTCAATTAACGTCAGCGCCTGCCCTGTGCTTAGGGTTACCACGAGTACATCGACGACAACCTGCCACCGGAGAGCCCCTACTTGTACGGCCTTCACCCCAACGCGGAAATTGGCTTCCTGACTGTCACTTCAGACAGGCTTTTTCGGACAGTTCTGGAAATGCAGCCCAAAGAATCAGATGCTGGAGGAGGCTCAGGTGTCTCCCGAGAGGAAAAGGCAAGTTTTACACTACACCATGACAATTCAGAGGCCAGGAGGGGACTAGGTGCGGAGGACAGATACGGGCCCACACAAACGGACAGAATAATATGACCTTGTAATAACTGACTGATTTTTATCAGCGGTAGGTAGTACAGAAATGTGGTTCTAGTCCAGTACCTCCAGCTAAAAGCTGTCCGCCTGGACCAGGGGGTTACTGGCGCAGAGCTCACGAGAAATGCTGCAGTCTCTGCTCAGCTGGACACCCCGGTCAGGTTTTAAGTATATTTGCACTTAGTTTCTCTGTGACCTGGCTCTCCTTTCCATTTCAGTAACTTTGGCAGCCTTTGGCACTGGTAATGTAATGGAACACCAGCAAACGCTTCACTGCTCCGCAGCTGCTGAGAAGGCAGCGCTGCAGCTGCAGCCGCAGCCCGGGGCAGGCAGAGCACCAGCCGCAGCTGCCTATTTGTGCTGGTCCCGGGTGCAGCTCTCTCCCCTCTTCCCTGCTCTTGCAGGATCCCCTCTGCATCCCGGGCGGGCGGGCAGCTAGTCACACAGATCCTAATACCATGAGCTGCTCTCCTCCAGCATCTCCGAGAAACCCAAAGGGCAAAGAGAAGGGGCTGAAATGCTGCCCCAGCAGTTTCTTTGTGTTCGCTCCATCCGAACGCGCGACAGCAGCCAGCAGCGTTCAGAAAGTTTATGCTTTGATGGGGTAGAGATGTGCCAGTGGCAAAATGCAGCTCACATGCTGCGTCCTCAGCAGATGGAGCGGGTCAGTAATTTCCGTTCATGATGACAACTACTAAAAATACAGATTTATTTAAAAAAAGAAAAAAAAGTCTTCCTCCTGACTCCCTGGATTTTACATTTGAATTTCACTGCCTCCGTGGCTGCAGTTCTTACCTTCCTGGCCATCAAAAAAAGAGCTGCAGCTTTTTAACAGAGCAGCCAGTACAAGAATGGAGTATTAGTAACAGAGGAGGAAACACAGGAAAACACAAAGCAGAAAAAGAAAAACATTACTAAGTTAATTAACTGTTAAGTCGTAGTATTTTTCCTCAGATAAGAGCAGTTTTATGGCATGTTCTTTCCAGGTGAAGTCAGTCCTAGACGAGATTATGGAGAGGCTGCCAGAGCCATTCAATATGGCGGAGATCATGGCGAAAGCAGTGGACAAGACCCCGTATGTTGTAGTTGCCTTCCAGGAATGTGAAAGAATGAATATCTTAACCCATGAAATCAGGCGCTCTTTGAGAGAATTAGACTTGGGACTGAAGGTATGCCTCTCCCTGCCCAGTAACTTCCCCTGATTTGCCAACGGCTGTTGCGGTTTCAAACCTCGCCCGGCACACGGCGCTGGGCCACCCCTGCCGGTGCTCCTGCACAGCCCCCGCGGCAGGGTACAGCCAGACGCCACCAGCCTCCTCCTCCGTGAGGAGTTTGACACCAACTTCTATCAGTCTTGCTTTCTTCAGATAAAACTGCCCCGAGTTTTCTCTTTCTTAAAGGGAGAGCTAACGATTACATCAGATATGGAAGAGCTGGCAAACGCTCTATTCTACGACAACGTTCCCGAATCCTGGACGCGTTACGCCTACCCCTCTCTTCTTAGCCTGGGAGCCTGGTATGCAGACCTGCTCCTTCGGATTAGGGTGAGCAGATCTCTCGTGAAAGCTAAAGTGTAGGGAGGCAAAGGATACCACAGAAGACCAGGAATCACCTCCATCAGTGTACAGTGGTTAAATGTTTTATTTTTCAATATTAATTTAAGCAGTTTGAAGTACCTGAAATGGCCTGTCACCCCAAGAATGAGAGCAGAAGTTTGAAAAGGGTTCACCTTTAGAGTATATCACTGTTACAAAAGAACGTTAGCTAACCCCATCATAATTTTATATGCCTCAGAAGAAAAAATATAATAAAACCATCTATTTAGAGTACGGCTTTGTTAAAAAAAAATAATAGCAGTATTTACTGCAATCCAAACAAGCAGTTTAAGTTTCATTGCTGCAGTGGAATCTGCTGTTTATTCATCACAGACCACCTCCATCCTAGTTTCCCCCCTCTGGAAGATTACCTGAAGCTCCTGCTAAGCACAGTGAAGCATGAGGTCTTTGTCACATCACATTTCAAAGGAGCATTCTGCTGCCCAAAGGTCATGCTCCACTCTGAAGTACTTTTCTCTTTTTATTTTCCAGGAACTGGAAGTCTGGACAACAGACTTTGTGCTGCCTGCAACAGTGTGGCTGGCAGGATTCTTCAATCCCCAGTCCTTCCTCACTGCTATCATGCAGTCCATGGCCAGAAAGAACGAATGGCCACTGGACAAGATGTGTCTGTCGGTGGAAGTGACCAAGAAAAACCGTGAGGACATAACAGCTCCACCCAGAGAAGGCTCCTATGTGCATGGACTATTCATGGAAGGTAAAAGACTGCATCTTTTATGAGATATTTCAGACACGGAGAAAGCACCATTCAGCCTTAAAAATCCTTGCAAACAGAGCAGGTGTTAGTACCCACTGGCTTATTAGAATTTGTACAGCTTTTGCAAAAGCTCCAAGCAGCAGAGCTTTTATTCCACACTGATGTCAGAGACACACCAGCTGAGGGCAGCACCTGTCCAGTTTACAAGCAGAGTTTCACAAACCAGAACTGTTTTTTGGAAATTCAGACTGCATATTATGAACTGGAGGACTGGGCTGTCTGAAGCTACATGGTTCTAGAGAAAAAATGTATTATGCTCTTATTTGATGTGTGATTAAGACAAATCAGGAAACTCAGAACCTAGAATAATTAATGCTAAAAACCAAGCGGGGAAGAGGTGGCGGTATCAGCAGAGCACCAATGGGGTCCACTTAAGCAAGAGCACAGACCACATAGGACAGCTTATCCCAGTTCCCACCACAGCCAAGTTCTACCTTCTGCTACGCAACCTTCCTGCAAACCCGTACTGAAGGGGTGAGTGGGGACAGAGTTTATTTAGCCATCCCACACACAGTAAGGCAAAATGCATTCATGAGTCACAGTGAGATGATAACATGTTAGTCCTAACGACTACTAAGCCATGGCTACCCAACCTTCACACTCCATCCTCCACGGCGCTGCTAGAGCGACTCCTTCCCACCCATGAGTAGTTATGAAAACAGCCCCCTCTAAGCAAACAAGCCGTTGAGTATCTGGTACCCTGACAATTTCATAATACTGCAGGCGCTCGATGGGACATCCCTTCTGGTGTGATCGCAGATGCTCGACTGAAGGAGCTGACGCCCATGATGCCAGTCATCTTCATCAGAGCCATCCCTGTAGACCGCATGGAAACCAAGAACGTCTATGAATGTCCTGTCTATAAGACACGGATGCGAGGTCCCACCTATGTCTGGACCTTTAACCTAAAAACAAAAGAAAAAGCTGCTAAGTGGATCCTTGCCGCTGTTGCTCTGCTCTTACAGATCTAAACTTTAATAACTATGCAAAACAGCAAATGCTTTTACCTGCAGAAAAACTCAAAGTTGTGTAACGTAGTCTAAGTTTGATTGTACCAGAACTACTTTAGCAAAGAATCAATAAAAAAATTGCTGGAACTGCTGTCGTGTGGAGACTACTCTTACAATACATGGAGTTTCTCATGACAGATACTGGTTTTCAACTGGTGGTTTCTGATAAAGTGCTGGTTGAGCGCCAGACCACCAAAGGAAGCCAAAGGGAACAATTGCACACAACTATCCGGACTCCTTTCTTTCTCACAGCTCTCTGTCCTTCCACAGCTATTTGTTTGATTGCTCGGTGCTAACTGTGAGCACTCATGACACATTGCTGCATGGAAGCGTGTATCTGTTTAGAGCAGATGGAGGAAGAAAGGGGAGGATTTGGCCCAGTTCACCAACACATCAACCTGTACACCTGTACACACCTGTCCAGCTGCAAAAAGATCCATCTCTGAAGTATGTTTCTTTCCATTTCTAGGTTAGAGAATGCACTCTAGCCCTTCTTTCACAACGTATGATTTGTATCAGCAGTAACACTTATTAGAGTGATTACATCTGCTCTGCCCACAAGACACAAGCCAGTGCCTGTCCCTTTAGCATAAAATAATTTACTGAAATCCCACCCCATGAAATATCTGAACAATCAGTTCTAAAATAAAGTGCATAAAACCTTACAGCTAGTAGTAAGACAAGCCACAAGGGGAGGCAAGTAGAGCTGCCTGTTTCTTTATATAGTAGCATTTAGAATAAATTACCGTTAAGCTTTACACTTACCTCCTGCTCCTTTGAAATCCCTTTTGTTGGCAATACAAGATCAGAACACACTGCACATACTCCACCAGGGAAGCTCACAGGGCAGCCTAAGCCTGTGCTCGAACACATTCTTATCTGGCTTCCCAAACAACTTCTTTGCAGGACACATGTTACAGTTTGAGCTTCCCACTTTCAGCAAGTAATACCCAAAAGTCCTCTCATGTCCTCTCCACAATTCATGAAAGACACTCATAACACGTCTTGACATGAAGGAGCCAGACACCCAACTCCAGAGATGGAAGCCATACTTATGGAAATAAAATGGATGTGTGAACACTTAGCATCAAGGGCACCACATTCCGGTGCCAACTGCATGGACTATATGCACAGCACAGGGAAAAAAAAAAAAATCTAAGAGTGATTCCATGAAGCTCAAATGGGCTTCAGTTACCAGGCAGCTGAACAGCGAGGCAAATCCAGAACACTAATTGAGGCAGAAAAGTGAAGACAACTGCCCCGATTAACCATCATCTACAAGGTTAAAGCACAGCACTGATCAGATAAAAAGACACCAAAACATTTTAAATATTCCAACAATGTTTTCTATTAGCTGGTGAAGATAAAATAAACTCAGTCCCTCTCCACAAAACTCCAAAAGGGACAGTTCAGAAATGGAAGTTCTGTTTCTATGTATGGGAAATACCCTTGTACAGGTTCTCTTTCATTGCCTCTTCCAGAAAGTCTAGTAGATGAAACCCAATATAGACCTTGAGCAATGATTCCAGTCAGTGGCAAGTAACCCAGAAGAAATTAGATGCTTTTTTTTTTTCCCCCACATCATCTATTTCTTCCACAACAGAGTACTGCACATATTAATTGCAGACAGCGTGATGTAAATTCCCCATAAGAATGGCAGAAAACTCACCCAAAGCAGCAACCTTCCTTCTTTCAAAAGAAATTCTTGATCAGAGGTGTTACCAGCTTCACCCACAGTTTCACGTAACGATTTGGCTGCTCAAATGTTGATGATGAAACTACACCTGAGCAGAGGTAAAGCTGCTCCTGCTCCTATGCAGGGAAAGAAACATCATCCCAGTAAATCTTAAGTGTTAAATCATATAATGGCCTGTAAGAAAAGCAAATTCTAAAATAAAACTCGCCATGGATCTTGCCAATAGGATGCATTATTTCTCCCACAGGTCTGAATAGAAGAGTCTCACAGAGCAACTAAGGACCAAGAAGCCAGCACAGGATCTGTCCTTCACATCCGCCTGCCACAGCACTCCACTTTTTGATGACAATCAGTGCACTAAGTAACCAAACCTCAAGAATCAGCAATTTAAACTCTACAAAAAGCAAAGGCAGAAGGTTTTGCCTTTTTGTGCCCCAGAGTTGCAAGAGAGCTAAGCTTCAGTTTCAGAAAAATCCTAAATCCCTCACTGTAATTGCCAGAAAAGGAAACCTTACCATAATCTCAAGAGACTGGCTTACGCAGCTCTTTCTAGACACAGCTCAAGAGCTGTGTTTTCAAATGAATATGTAGTCATGATTTCAACTAAATTACCAGAAACACTTAGGTTTCTCCAGTGTGTACACAATACTGCTGAAGGAGGAAATGAACCATCATGATGATAATACATGCTCACATTGCACGTGAAAGCAGCTGTTTGATCAAAGGTAGAAGTGGTTTTCTTATCAAAGCCAGCTAGGTTTCCAGATTTGAAGGCAAACAAGGAGCAGACCATCTACTGTAAGTCTGTTCATAATATTTTTTTAATTATCTTAACTGTCACAAACAACAGAAAATACTCCGCACTGTTAAAATTCAGGGTGGAACAGGGAAGCAGGAAGCAAGGATTGGAAAGTAACACCAAAAAGATGAAACAACAACAGAAGGACAACATTTGTGTGCCAAATCAGTCTAATTTTAGAAAGCCCAAATGCTCCAGGGGGTACAGTGAGTCCTGCTACGAAGATTCTGTACCACGGACATCTGACCCTGGAAGTGAGGCCAGTTATCTGAATTGAAGTTCAGTTCATTCAGCAGAGCACCCAAAGATACCCAGACCACTCAAATTTCTTCCCAAATCTCGTCACACATTTTTAAAATGGAACTGAATGTTACACAGGCAAAGTGATTTCATGGCAGCGTACCAGTAATGTATTAAGTCTTCCAAACAAAGATCACAGAACAGTAAACAAACAGCCAATCTCAAAATCAGCTTCCAGCAAATGGGAATGGTTTAAAGCCCTTGAAATTAGATCACTGCAGCAGTCTTTGAGAAAATTCCTTTGTCATATTTTCATTGATTCTCCCCTTCCATTAGAAACAAGTAGAGGCAAGATATGAATTGAAATATTCAAGCAACTCTTCCAGTAATAGAATTGTTTTTGGTTAGATATACTCTGACTCATCCTGTGGAAGAGCCCTGATGCAATAGGGCAATTCCCATTGATCTTGAAGACAACTGTGCCTTCTTATGCCAGGACTTGGCTTAAAAGAACACATTTTTGAGATCCCTAAGTCACACACAGAGGCACCAAACCGATGTGCTTTGTATCAGAGCTCTATGTAAGAAACTTGCAACACTATTAGTTCCAGCAGAAGACTGAAAGTCAAGACAGCTGGAGAAACAGACAGGATTTAGAGAAGCAGCAGAAGTGCTGAGCAGTCTGAGGTGCTTAATAACTTTAAAAAAAAAACCAAACCAAACACCATACAAACCTGGGACACTAAAAAATGTTTGTGTCAAGATTATATAATGTCGTGTAACTTCACTGGCAATCGAACCAGCTTAGAAATCCTCTTCTTGCAGAAACTACACCATCTTTGTCCACCTCCACAGCCTGTGAACAGCCACCCAAAAACTAACTGACTGGCATTTACGTTCCCTACAAAGGATTTCCCAAACGCCTGAGAAGCAATTCTTCCAGAAGTCTGAGATCAGTAACTGAAAGGGCCTGACCTCTTTATCCTAGAGTACAGTGCGACCTTGGCAATGCCAAAATATCAGAGATAAGGCCCAAGAACGTGCGGTGTGATCAGTGAGCAGAGGAGAGCCAGCAGATCCTCTCTGAATGCCATGTCTCTCAGCATCCAGTGCCTGAGCACTCCCGATACTCGAGTTCACTGGGGACACATGTTCTTTCCCGTTACGGCCTCTGTTTCCCAGAAACAGGCACTTGCAGCAGGCATCTCATCAATAGTCACTTAACTGACAGCTCCTTGAGACTTCCTATGCTCAAAAAGGTTTTGAATTATTGTAGCTGTAGGTTTTTATTTCAACTGCGTCATCAGCATTCCCTACGTGACCAAGAAGCACAACATCCATGATACCCCCCATAACAGACACTTACCTGGTGGAGCTGCTGCTGCAAAGCTTTATTTTCTGTCACTATCGCAACCTGAGCTTCCAAGTCACGATGAACTGATCGATATCCGAAATTAGGAGAGCCAATCAGAGTTAGGCAGGGCAGATCGCTTCCTGCCAGGTACAGCCAGAGGCCTACAGGAAAAACAGGAGAAGAAAGGAAGCGTGGCAGACAAAGGAAATGACCGGGGTAGCCTCAAACAATTGCTTCACTTAGAAGAAATGAATTAAACATGTTAGATTACAGTAACTATAAAAGATCACGACACAAAGCAAGCTTCCTTGCAGATGGTCTTGTGTGTCTTGTAAAGCTTCGTATGACTCTTAGGGTACCCCTGCACAGCTTGCATTGTCCAAACTCTTGGCAGGGGCGCCACAGCACACTCGGTGCCACCCTGGGGGCACATTCTTAAGAATGTAAATACACTGCATGGAAGGCCCCCAGCATAATCCAGAATGAGTCACTATCAGAGGTTAGAGGTCATTTTGCACCAGAGCGTATCTCGGAAACACTGAAATAAGACAAACAGTTCTTCAGTAAAGGAAAACCTACACCAAGCAACAGAGCACCAGGCAGGCAATCCAGGTCTGGACCAGTCAGTTCCAGAGCTGGAAGCAGCGCAGTTGCACGGTGACTAACCCCTGTCCCGAGACGACACAAGACAGTGACATGAAGAGGCATCTCCCTGCTCTGACAGGTGAATTCGCATGAAATAAAGACTCGTAAGAGAAGCGCAAATTATTACACCCACTCACTTCCTGAGGAGCCACCCAAAGATGAAATCAAACTCCTGCCAGGATGCCAGACTCCCAAGTGCACTCACCACTGCAGTTCACACACAACTTTGCCAATGCAACAACAAGAGCAAGTGTCACACAACCCAGGACTGTTTTTTCAAGTGCAAGGTGGAAACACTGTGCTGTTCTCAAGCACGTCACTGTAGCACAGCAGGAAAGAACAGCCAGGGATGCCACAGGAGAGCCAGGACTATGGCCAAGGAGAGTCTATACAGCCACTCTCTGTGTATAAACGGATCCAAGAAGTGTTTGCTCTCCACTTAGCAAGGCACAAGCACTTAGAACAGCCCTGGGCAGGTCCCTGATAGATGGCTTATCCCTACTGCAAGTCACACAAAGACTACAACAAAGAAACCGTAGCACAAAAACCACCTAGTCCTTAAAATAGAAGCAGGTTTCCTAACTCAACCCCAGAGCAGTTCCAAGAATGCCTTGAGTAAGAAGCTGCCGATTCACTGCTGGTTCCTGTAACCTCCTCCCCGCCCCCACATCATACACACTCAGCAGCTTCTCTGCCACTTTCAGTTACACCTCCTGGCTCAGCGTTGGCACTGGCCATAACCAAGCCGCAGGACCCACTCCTCCGCAGGCTCGACCCGCTGCAGAAGGGCAGGAATGTTGACGCAGGGGGCTCCAGAAGCCGCAGAAATGCCCCCGAGTGGACAGAGATTCGGCAAGTTCTGCCACCAAACAGGACGGCTGCCACGGGCTGCGTGGTGCCCCGGCACAGCCGCGGCACAAGGCTCCCAAGAGCGGGCCAGAGCTCTGCGCGGGCAGCAGCTCTGAGGAACGTGCTTCCTCACCACTTCCAAGCAGTCAGGCGGCAGCCCTAAAGCCTTTATGGCATCTCTGGCTTTATGGCCACCTGGCAGGATCTGCTCAAACAGTGACTCACCTTTCCAGAAAGGGGAAGCGCAGTTTCCCAGCCGCCATTCAACAGCAGTAATGCAGGTTTATCTCTGAGCAAACAGCCACCTGCCCGGCACTCTGTCACTCGACACTTGCATGGAAGGGACCCTAATCCTAAAGGATATGCCCATGTCATCCACAACACCACACCCAGAAACGCATCAGAAGACAGGTAGATGTGCACCACCACAGGTATGCTTCACGATGGTACACCCAGGAAAGCCACTCTCGTTGCAGGGGTTTGCATTTCTACTCACACGTGCAGGACGGCTGTACAGCACTCTGCTACAACTGCCCTTGCACTGAACTAACCTAAGGACAGTTGTAAACCTGGTGGGAATACACACTGTGGAACGTTGTGCATGAGATGAGGATAAAAAATGTTTTAAGAGGAGCTGGAAGGGTTTACAAAACAGCAGGCACAGCGTTTGGTGTAAATCAGCTAGACCCTATAGGAAACTAAAGGGTGTCTTCTGTCTTAGCCCAAAAAGGAAGTATTAACAGGCACTATTTGCCGCTAGGGATCTCACGTCCTCTTCCAGGAGCCAGACTACGTGCAACTGCCCTTCATCTGTCTCCAGGTTTTCCTCTCTTTCCCTCTTCTGCCCTGCCCTCTCTTTTACACACACTGCGCCAGTCCTGCAGAAGGAAACTGGGTGACTCAAACGTGTGCCAAAGGGCAGAGCATGCCAGAGAAGGGAGCTACAAGCTGATCCTTCCAGCTCCCCAAAGAGGAAACGGAAAGAAGGCAGCAAACATCCCTGAGTTTCCCTCCTGCCAAGCACAGGAGCTGCTGAACTCCTTGAGTCTTGTACCCCTCTCTCAAAAGGAATACCGTACGGCACTTCCACGAGAAGGCACAGCTGGCCCGAAAAGGGATTGACTGCCACGTGCACTTTGGTAGCTTGGAAAAGCAGCCCATGCCTTCCAAGCTCAATCCATGCCAAACCACAAAATCCTACTCGGAGTCAGCAGTGCCCAGCAAGAGGAGGAACCTGTGAACCACAGATCACTTGAGCACGTGCTTCCTGGAAGACAGACCACACATGACTTCCCAGCCAGGCAGGCACCTCCTTCAGGCTGCCCTGGATTGAGATAAGGGTTTTACTGCACCAGTTACCGATCTCACTGCATGAGAGGCACATCGCTCATTAGAAAGGTTGGTAGTTTCAGAGGCAGCCTAGTAACACGTGTGTTTTCTTTTGTCAAGAGAAGGCCTACTCAGCAGCTTTCTCTCCCTACCACCTCTGAACCATCTTCTGAACAGCCCTGCACGAAGCAGGGCAGATAGCGGCATTCCCGCAACCGCTAACTGCTCGTCTCCTTAAACAAACGTGGGGAGAACAACTCCGGAACAGAAACAGGCCGGAGCGCCAGGGGCTGCATCCTTAGAGTTCACATCAGACACGTGCTGCAAACAATGGAAATGCTCCACAGCATACTGCAACGCCCGCTGGGGAACCCTGCATGTTAATTAGTGCCAGATTGGGTACTGCTTACAGTAATAGAGTTGTCCTAGGGGACTAGCGAGCCATCACAGAAAGGGACACAGTGACACGGTGCAAAACTCTGCTTGCAGAAGATTAGAGTAATAGAAGATGCTGCGGAACAGAGCAAAGATGTCTCAGCTTGGCCAAGGGCCATGCCTGACCCAGAGACCAAGTTATTTTGCGAGGTGTTCCGCTGGCACACCTCCCTATGGGAAGACTGTAGAATCTAGGTATTTATAAAGTGTCACATGCATCAGACTTCTCAAAAAAAAAATCCTCAACTAGATCGACTTCCTGAGCTATTTGCATTATTAAAATGTACTACTGAGCAACCTAATACTTCCTACTGTGTAAGTAGTAGGATAACACAAGAGCCAAGGACTGCACTTTCTGGAAGGAAAATTTAGAGGCACAACAAGCAACAACCAATCGGGGAAAACATTCATGCTTTGGTCAAGGTGGCACTGCGTTTGTCAAAGTTGTACACAATCTATCAAGCAAGAAAAAGATCTGGGGTCTTCTACAGAAGACCACGATGGCAGTATTAATTATTTTTGTTTATTATTAACTGCATTTGTTAAGCAATATTCACTTCTCAGCAACTTCCCCTCCAGCTGCCTCCAGCTCCCAGAAGGCACACGGGTGCATTTATTCTCTGTGCTGCACTTTCCTGTACGCCATAAACTGAAGCTGGTAGAAATTCCTCAACACCTGGATCATCCCCACGAAGACCTGCTGCCAAGAGAACACAGCGTCCAGGACCACGGGGGAGTCACCGCTGGTGAGGTCCCTTCCTGCTTCTGCCACAGATCCCGCCCTGGGGTCCCCAATACAGTCATCGCTTCTTGTTGCTGCAACTGGCAAGCGGGATACAAGAAACTGAATCACAACTGTTAATGCGATCATAAATACATCCAGATGCTTCCTTTTCTTTCCCATCACGTTTCACACCAAGACAGTGCCTTACGGTCACCACAGGGACAATTCCTGTATAATCTCTGGGACTGTATTTGAATCAGGCAAGACATGACTTTGCATCCCCTGAGTGATCCAAACCTCCCAGGTTTATTCAAGCCTTGGGTGAGTACTTTGGAGGTTAACTCTAGACTCGGCACTCAGCCACCCCCTTGCTAATTGCGCAATCCAAACATGCACAAGTCTCACATGCGTTCTGAACAAGTCCTCTTGGGAAATGGACATCTTACCTTTGGCATGGAAAGTCCACCCAGCCCTAGAGTACTCCTGCAGCTGGACCCTCTCCTGTTGGTGAAGGTAGCAGACCTCACTGTAAAATTGGTGTTCAATGTAAACATAGGCAGCAGGGATGGCACCTGCCACCCCTTTGGCACCAAAAAACCCATTCACCTCCGGTGAGGCCAGAAGAATCCGATACTCAGCCCTAGTGCCCAGAATAAGGTCCATGTAAGCTTGCGTCAGGTTGAAGTAGCCAGTGGTAAGGTATATCCTGGCATCCCGTTCAGCCTCTGTCAGCAGTGTCTCTGTGACCATCTCATCTATTTGAATGCCAAAGGGCTTCATTTGGATTAAGGGATAGATCCAGGTGTCAGGTTCTGGTTTCAGGCCCCCGGATGCTTGAGAGCCTTGCTGGGATAACAAGGAGCTGCCTTGTTGGCTGCTGTGAAAAGTCTTTGCGTGAAGGAGTTCTTGTCGTGTCCTGGCAGAGTTGATCACCTCCATGACTCTTCGATTTGCTATCTCACAGTAAGCCATCTTGTCTCCTGCACAAAAAACCACATGAGATCACGTTTGAGACCCAGAGGTACAGAACGACCATCACCTATTATGTAGCGGGAAAAACTACTACAGGACACCAACATCAGAACAAAAAGGAGCTGACACAAAGACCACTCAACTTCCTTAAGTTTCAAAATAAAGATGTTTTAAGGTTAGCAAAGCTATGTTACAGAAGAAAAACATTCAGCTTTAAGAAAGGTAAGAAACTTGACTAGCAATAGTTTGAAAAAACCACTGAGAAATGAAAAAAACAGGGCAAAGCTAAAATGGTAACCAAGAATGAACTGGAACGTACAAAATAAACTACTGCCCACAGTCTAAGGTTACATCACACAGCAGTGCACAAGGCCAGGACAAAAACTTATGATGCAATCAGCCTGACAGATAGATGCTCTTCTCTGCCCACTTCAACACTTGTTCTCAGTCGTTCTAATTCAATATTCATTTGATTCCCGGCATAGAATGAACTACAAAATATTAATTACCAAAACCAGCACTGCATTCATGACGCTTTCAGAATATGTAAACACAGAACATCTAGAATTACAGACATTAATATCAAAAATAGAAAGAACCTCTCAAGAAGTTTAAGTTCTTGTTTAAGGTCATAAGCAGCAGAATTATGGAGAAGCAATTACAGAGGAAATTTTAGCCTTTACACTCTGACAGATCAGCTGGTGATAGCCAGCTTAGCAACTGTGCTTAGGAACATTCTGATAGATGCAGTCTCAAAACTCTAGCAATCTTGATTTTAATAATGGATGGTACGGAAATGGGACACCTCACGGTCTGTAAACAATGGTCAGACACTCAGCAATTCACGAACGGATGAGCTTCAAGTCATCCTTAAACCCTGGCTGTCCCTCCCCTCCTCGGAATCGTACTATCCAACAGGACAAGACAACTCCCTCCTACCTTGGTACGGGTGTACCATTCCCTCCATCATCTGCACTGTGTCATCTCTCTGTAATTGCAGAGACACATCTCCAATCGCATCCACTAGCTCCGTGAAGAAGTCTGCAATCTCAGGAGAGTCCTGCAGGAGAACATAGCGGTCCTGACGATTGGTGAAGTACAAATCACTCAGGTTTGCACTAGGAGAGAAAAAGAAGAGTTGAGTTCCAGAACAGCGCGTAGGCATATAACCCTGAACACCCCAGCCTAGGTTACAGATCTCACTCTGCATATAACTGGACTAAAGTACAAATTTCCCTTTGAATCACGAGAACTCTTTTCCTTTTGAGAAAGAGTCTTTCTTTCATACGAGAATCTCACACAGAAGAGCTACAGTTGCTCTTCCATCTCAGAAAAGTATTGATATGATCACTGTGGAAAAACCAGATGGAAATAATGAAGTTCAGACAACATTGGTAGCATGCATACCTTGCCTCAAAACCTCAGCTAAATCAACCATATAAGGCCCTGAAGAGGCAGGACTCACCCGCTCAGGATCACATTATCATCAAAGAGATAGACCTTGATGTGCTGCAGTCCAATAGTCTCATTAAAACGCTCTGGAATCAGGAGCCTGAGAAGTCCACGGAGGTTTGGAGTGTGGAAGAGGGACACACGGACTTGCTCGGGGAATCGCTGCAGCAATGGAATTAGCATCGTTCGAGAATTCTTCCTGCCTGAGAGACAAGGGGAGTTTCACACAGGATCACACCAGACAGGGGATACATCACAGCATGGCACCACAGCTCCTCAGCAAGAAGCTGGTTGCAGAACGATCTGTTCTGCTGGCACTTAACACGCTTTCCTTTTTTCTTTTCTTTTTTTTTTTTTTTTCCCAAAACTGCTTTCATTTGCACTATGTCAATACTGAAATTGAATCCATAACTGTAAGTTCATTGATGAATGGGCCTTGGAAACGGGCACTGAGCAGGTTTGACACCATTCAAGCTCCTTAATCAAGCCACACCTAGCACTAGAAACACATGCTACAAAGAGTCACCACCAAGTTTTCTGGTTAAGCATACTGTTACTTCCAACAATTCCCACTTTCCTTTAAACACGAAAATATAAGAGAGCATGATGGATAAGGGCAAACGTACTGGCAAGTGAACTAAGCAAGAAAGCACAAGCTGCACAGACTAGAGTTAGGCCTGTCTTGCTCCTAGCACGTATTTCAGAAGAAAAGCTGCTCATCTTAAAGATTTTCTAGGAACAAGTAGTTACTGGTATATAAAAAGACAGTTTTGAAACATGTATGATTTAAGCAAGTAGGTCCAATCGGTCAGGACAGCCTCTCTCTGAAAAAACTGTTTATCCAGCCCAGCTGTAAAATAAGCCTTTGAGAAAGCAAAGCCTCATAATATCTACCACGAGATCCCCTGGTGTAGTCAAGAAGAATGGAAACTCTGAGGTTAGACGATCCTTTTGCTTGCAGTGATTTCTCCAGCGTTTCTTCTAAGCAATCCACCTGCAGAGACAGATTTCTCTACTCATTACAAAAAGCAAGTTAAGCTTTGTAAGGAAAGCGTTCAGCAGCCGGGAGGCCAGTGGCCATGAAAGTTTCCACACCCTAGTGCGAGTCTTTCGTACTCATGCAAAACACTGCTAGTTTAGACTTTGCATCTGTCAGACTGTATCCTACTCAGCCTGGAGCAATACGTGCAAGGACATTGATTTTACATGTGCACATTCTTCAAGCTGCTGAACAACAATTAATTTCAGCAGAAAAAGCCCCAACATCATTCCCAAATCACAGATTCGCATTACCAGAGAGAAACCTCGGTAGGAGTTCACAACTGATGCAGAGGTGATTTTATTCCTTAACTACAAGGCTGTTTGTCACGTGCAAATTCAAATTGTGTGTACAAGACCAAACCCAGGCACAAAACCCTGAGCAGGACTCTGTCCACCTTTATCCTGCTGTGGAATTTGCATTCTAACGTAAGAAACTGGCCAAGGCCAGGCTTCTCCCTAAAGGTCTTAGGTAATGCTTTTGTTTCTAGATGAAGAACAGGAAACACAAAAGGTAAGCAACGCGAAACAAAACTGACCTCTCAAATGCAGAGAGCTAGTACTCCATCTGCACACTGTACTTGGAGGACAAAACATAGCACTACGTATGTACAACTTTAATCATGTTCAAGAAGAATGCCAGAAAAAAGAAATTACCCACGATCTCACAGTCCTGCGAAACCCCTTTGAACTCTATGCCAGTAACCTCGAACAGTCGGAAAGATCCAGGCTCATTATCCCATAGAAACATTCAGTAGTTCCACGGCTCTGTACCATGCTTAAAACAGAAACTCCATGCGCCTCCCTTCCAAATTCCTCCCTCCCCCACCCCACATACAAGTACACAAATCAGCCAGAAACCCTGAGAAAACTCCCAAGGAGAGGAGAAAAGGTATGTAAAGTAAATTCCTATATGAAAGTTTTAAGGACATTACAAGCTCACAAATTGCAGCTCACACAGGCCTCTTGTACCTGCAAGTACAGGATGCTTTTTGCAAAGGCAGACACTTTCTTTCTGCATTGACTTTCTCCCCTTCCCGAACCCTTTCCACACTCACCAGCTCCTGTTCGAGGAGCCCCGTCCCCAGGTATAGCGAAGCCATGACCACTCGCTGCTTGGCTGTTTTTATCTGCACCTGGGAGCAGCAGAAAACAAGTTCAGTTTCATCCTTGGTCTCTCACTAGTGATCCAGGCCGCAGAAGAGCTGTGACTCCCCTCAGGAGAATCACTTTAACCAAATCATGGCATTGTCTCCCTTGCTTTGTAGGAGGAAGGGCACAAGGATAACACACTGATAACAGAGATACAAAACACACAGAGAACATCAGCACCATTGATCCAAAAATCAAGGAAGAAGTCAATGCTTTCTGTAAAAATGAGGAACACGCTCCCTGCAGCTAAAACTATTAGATGCAAGAGCAGTTACCAAGCAGTAGCTGCAACATTGGGATTATTATCGTTTACAGAGCTTTCCTCCTCTCCCCTGCGCTCACTGCCGACACCACAGGGGTGGTAGCTGCTGCCTTCAAGGCCCACCCAAGCTGCCTTCTCCAACAGCTTATCACGGCGATCTAAGATCACATTTCAGAAGTACTGGAACTTGCTTCAAGTACATGTTGTGAAAAGACTCAAGCAACTGAGCTGAACAAAGAAATTCTCACCCCAGCCCTACTACTTACCTAAGCAATGTGGTATTACAGGATTCACGCCGTAATGACCCAGGAGAGCTTTGGGAGGGATTGCGGGAGCCGTGCTTGTTTCATATTGCACGGAGGAGGCTGAGGGGCTGATCTAACAGCAGCCTGCAACTACTTGAAGAGTAGTTACAAAGATGACAGACCCAAACTCTTCTCAGTAGTTACAGCTGAGCAGCAGCCACAAACAGCTTTGCAAAGTCTGACACCAGAAAAAAGATGGTAAACTACTGAGATGGCGCAGCACTAGAACTGCTTAGCCAGAGGAGAACCTGCATCCTCAGCTGTTTTCAAGACTCAGCTAGACAAAGCCAGTGTGACCTGATCTAGTGTGGGCAACAATGCTGCTTCAGGTAGAAGGGTGGACTAGTAACCTGCAGGTGCTCCTTCCTAACAACTTGGCCATGATTCTCCGTAACCACTGCAGCTCCCAGCCCCCCAAAACCATTCCCACAACTTGGAACCCACAACTCACCTTCAAGAGTTCATAGAATTCAGCTGGGGATGAAAGCACCTTGACATGTGAGCTGGAGATTCCAAACTCTGGAACCAGATTCCTGATCCACTGGAACCTGTGTGCTCCCTCTGGACAAAGGGAACAAGGTGGGGCTGTGATCACAGGAACGGGAGGAGTCAGCAATGGGGCTAGAAGAAGCCATGATGATCTGTGAAAAGAAAGACGAGGAATTCTGTATGATGGAGCCTTTGCTTGCCACAAACAGCCGCCAAGTAGGAAAAGAAAGAGCTGCAGCCAGGGCCAATACATTGTAAGGTTCCACAATGGCAAGAAGGCCTTTCCCTTTCCATAGTCCCTGCTGAATCACCACAGCCAAATCTAGAAATAGAAAAACACAAGAAAAAAGTGGGAGAACAGATCTTAACATCATCAGCTCCTTCCCCTAACTGGCAGGATAGATGAGGGGAAACTACTCTTTCATCAGAAGAGGAACACAGGAGAGGACACAGGCTGGAAGCTGAAGTAACTGAGGATGTGAACCCTCCCAAACACCCACAAATCAGATGTCTGGTGGTGCCGCTGTGGTACCAGCCATCCCTGTAATCAGTCACTTCGGAATTGTCTTCATCACACACGCATCAGATTTGCCATGGCCAACAGTCACTTTCACATCTAGCTTAATTCTCAGCTGAGCTAAAGATTCCTTGTTTCTATTTCAGGTAAAGACGTCTTAAAAATCATGCTACTCTAAAAGCTCCTTGACAAAACAGAAAAATGACTCAACCCCTCAAACTTATCCAAAAAAAGATCTACAACACGCAATGTGCCTGAGTGCAAGTCCCAGCAAAAGCAATGAAGTCGTATCACCAGAATGATCTACCAAAGCATCGAGCGTGTTTCAACAGGTAAGAGCCAAGAACCACAACTGAGAAACGCCAGGTAGCCCTCTGCAACGATGCCACTGGCGCTCTGCACAAGCGCTAAAAGGTCAAGACTTCTCTTGCACACTTCAAAGTAACTGTAAGGGAAACAGCAGGAAGCTCCTTCTTTAAAAAGAAATTTCAGAACGAATTTAGTTCCTTTGAAGTCACTTAGAGAAGAAACCAACTTACTGCTAACAGTCACGCTTCAGGGGAGGTGACAAGAAGCAAATGGCATCTTTTCTTCTCTGGAGGGTTCACACAAACTCACCAAGTCACACAGTAACCCCTGGCAGGAGTTTGTCCACATGACAAAACCACATTTCAGCACAATTAGCAGCAGCAGCTCCCATGAGATCCAGGAATTGACAAGCAAGGGACTGAACTACATCCCCAAACCTGACGGAAAACATTCTGGTCTGCCACTCCTACTCGCAGGAGTCAGACTTGCTGTCAGGACAGAGCCAAGGGGGCTGGTCTCATCCCATAGGAACGCCGAGTCCCCCGGGACAACTGGCAGCCACCATCTTGTGACCCATCCTGAAGCATTCTGTCACCACCACATACCAAGAAGAAACTTGATTATGACCTTTACCAGAATTTGTTACGAGGAACTTTTAGGTTTTACCACAATCCAAAGCCCAAATGACCACAGATTCCAGGAAGATGATTTCACTCTTTTGCTTCATGATAAAACACTGGATCTTCACAAGGTTTCCGAATACCCTTACGCAGAAGCCAGACAATTTGAAGTTGCGTTTCCTGGAAAATCCACTAGTTTGTCACTGACTATTCATCGCAACAGAAATCTGAGTCAATTTGTGCCAGAATTCCTAGCATGGTGATTTTCAACAGAGCATGTGGCCCGGGCTCAGACTTGACACCCAGAAGTTACATAGATTACCAACACAGGCTGTTGAAAGCCAGTGAAGTATTCCACAAAAGATGTCAATAAAAATTAATTAAAAAAAAAATCAAAGCAGAAAATAAATACAAGAAATTCTGTATTTAAAAGCACATTCTAGTCAATCTTTATAGAACCTGAGCAGGATCTTTATGCATCTTTGCTCAACTCAGGTCCCAAGGCACAGGCCACACGCTGGGAGCGGAGACCCACAGGTACGTTCCTGCCAAGTGAGCATGGCAAACAGAGCAAGGAAGACCAAGCTATGTGAATTCAGACTAACATCCAAAAAAACTTTTTCTTAAAAAAACCCCCACCAACAACAACAAAAAAACCCCAAACAAAATGCATGGCTTGCAAAGCAATAACAAAGTCAGGACTATAACCTAGCCCGGCAGATTACAAATTACACCCTCTGGAATTATTCCCACTGAGGTAACAGTGGCAAATTTTATGCATTTCATAATGACAATTAATAAGCAAGAGAAGATAAATATTTTCCTTATTATTCCGTTGTTCAATCCTGGCCAATCACACTTCCAAACACCAGTACAGTGTCTGAGAAGCCACCTTCCAGAAAAACGATTCCAAAAAGCCATTTTCTGGCAAAACTACATCCCCACTCCACGTGGCCAAGCGTTAGGTTTATGGATTGTCCAGGCGCTCTCCAGGCAGCCCTTTCCCGGTTCTGCTGGAGGGGCAAAATCGATCTGGGTCACCAGCACTATTTGGTTTGAGCCTTCAGATTACTTATATGCAGGTATTGATATCCACTGATTCGACGCTCTGGATTTTTTACTGCCTATGCAATTTAGAGTGTATCTGTTTGATCTTTTAACCCAATGCTGAAATTTTAGAGCTTATTCAGTGTTGAGAGCACAAGGCTTTTATAATTATCAAATAAATCAGTATTTCGCTCTAGCCAACAGTAACAACAGCACAGCAACCATCTACCAAACTGGCAGCTTCTACCCACCAGTGACTGAAAACAGCTCAAGCCACTACCCAAGTATAACACAATCCACTCAACTGTACACACGCAACAGTCAGAAATCATGTACCATTATGAAGAAATCAGCAAAATTCCATACTTTGACAAACCAGCTTTCAGAGAAACCGAAAATGGGGCGGGGGGGGGAGCCCTTCCCATGTACTCCACATCATCAAGTTAACCGGAAAGAGAAAACAGAACTAAAAGGAACCACCTCAAATCTTTTCTGCATAAAAAGTTGACCCTAAATATAAACGAGGGATTTTTTGTGTGTCTTCTATTTTTAAAAATTGTGGTTTTGGTACACAAACTCATGATGGAGCTGAAACACTCTTATTCACTGTAAAACCTCATCTGTAGAACCAAAGGTGAAGTGAAACTGCAGGATACGGCGCCGTCCTTTCACCCACGCATACGTCACCACACAGGGCGATCTACAAATCGCTTGTCTTTGAATTCAGTTGTCTCTTTCCAGGGCTCAGTCTAGTAATTTAACTATCTACACTAAAAACCACTGATGAAACCAAAAGAAAAGTTTGAAAAGAATTTTCTTCGTTCAACCAAGAACAGCAAGACCCGGGCTAACACAGGGCTCCCAGACAACAGCGAGGACAACTGCAGCGCGTTTGCTGTCCGGGGGAAAACGGAGAGTGAGAACATGCTGTGCTACCAGAGATGCCACCCTTACAAAAATAAGTTTAACTCATCCAGATGATTGTATCAAGCGCTGTACTAACTAAAATAAAGCACAGAATCCTTCCAGCATTCTCTTACCAAGTACAATGCAAAGTGATGCCCAAAGACTCAGGGGAGAAAGACCTTTTCTTAAAGACTTCTTCAAAGCAGTTTGGTTGATCCCTTCCAAACCCAGGAGACAGACAATCACCTCTGCATTTTTAATGCTTTGTTTTTAGCATGACTTGTACTCCTGATCACACAGCCCCACAAAAGCAGCAGCAAATCTAAGGCAGCAGTGCAGTAGCAAAAATAAGGAGAAGAGAAGCTGTTCAGGGCAGCACGGATGTGGGAAGACTGTGAGGAACCACAGTCTGAGGCTGTGCATTCCCTTTAGCACGACACACAGCTGGTCTGGTCCCGAGAAGGGCAGATCTGCCTCCCCGCAGCTGCGCCTTCCCCGTCCCTTCAGCTCCCTGGGGAAGGAGAGGAAAGGGAGAGTTTGGGCAACTTTCAGCAGTCAGCTCCTGGATGCTGCTCACCGCACAGCTGCCCGAGCGAGATGTCAGGAAGGAGCTGCGGGAAGAGGAACGACGGCGCCCTCCTTCCACAGCTGCCCACTTAAACCTCCTTTAAAATGACGGTGAAAACACCCTCTGAGGTGGTTTGACAATTCACCCGCTCCAGCTAATGGTGACGGCCGCCGGCAGGAGTGGTGCCTCGCTTGGACCACACGCAACCCCAGCACAGCCGGGCCCGAGACCCCGGGAGCGGGGGGGTCTCACCCTCCACCGACCACGGGGCCGTGCCCAACACCTGCGCCCCGGCCGGCGGCCCCGGGGGCGGAGCGGCCCCGGTGACAGCCCCGGCGTCAGGCACCCCCGCAAACCAGCAACCCTCAGCGCCCGAGGAAATAACGCGCGGCCTTTCTCCCCGGGGCCAGCAGAGCCGGCGCGGACCCACGGCCTGAAGCGACCCTGAGGCGCGGAGCCCGCGCCCGCCCGCCCGCGTCCGCCTCAGCGCCTCATTCACGGCGCAAACAGCACCCGCTCCCGGGGGCGGCCCGGCCCGGGGGAGCCCGCACCGGCCGGGCGTTTCCAACGGGTCCAGTCGGGCAGACGCGGAGCACGAAGCCCCAGCCCGGGCGACCGGCCGGCCTCGCCCCGATCGCGCCGGACCGGCACCGGCGGCGGCC
>VZSF01006295.1:0-34954 GCA_013398295.1 Chionis minor
CACCCTCTATAGGCCTCCTTTTGCTCATTCTCTTGGGTACTCCAGGGGACACACCACGCTACTGTCACACACCCCTACTGAGAGCATGGTAAAAACTTAAATACTGTCCTAAGACTAAGATTTTTTTTTTTTAAACTTTCTTAGAATAGTTTGGGTTGGAAGGGACCTTTAGAAGTCATCTAGTCCAACATCTCCAGGGTGGGTCATCTAGTCCAACTTTCAGCCTATTTGTTGCAGCAGGACACTTAATTCCAAATGAAAATATGGGAGAACATAGGGGTTTTTTGTACATGTGGCAGTAAAAGTGAGGGGTACATCAGAACTATTTATTACTGCAATGTGGCAAGAGGATAACGGCAGTCTGTACTGTGTGATGCAGACAGTGCTGTTGGGGTGGAGGTACCATTTAGGTACAATTAAGTGAGCTTAAGTTGCCAGAGATTTGAGCTACAAAATTCCTGATGTATATTTCTAGCACACAGTTGCATGATGACTTTTCCTTCTTGGTAAAATGATTTCTCTGATAACTGACAAATGCAGTATGGGAATGTGAGCATTCGAGAAGGCAGGTGCCTTTTTAGATGCCACATCTGTTCTCTGCGTTATTATTATGGGGCAATCAAGGGTAAACATGGGTAATAACACCTGAGAGGTGTTCAAGATTGTTTATAAATACATAATCCTTTCCTTTTCTGGCAGAACAAAGGAAACATAACCAAAAAAACCCAAACCCCATACTTCTTTTCACCTCAAAACTTGTCTAGTGTTGAGTGGTTTTGAATGAGTCTGAAAAAAAGAAGGTTTGTTTCTTCTCTGGAAGGAATAGATCAGTTTAAAATAACATTTGAATCCAGTCCCTGTAGCATGGACTGTACCGTAAAAAGTACTTTACAAGTCAGTGTGGATTGTTTGAATCCGAAAGGGTTACTTTGATGTCTGGGATTGCTATGTGACCAGTCCTGAGAAAATACTCAGTGGGAGTAAAGCCCCACAATTATCACAGTGGAGGAAAATGTGTAACAGTGAGGGGCCATCTCAGATTTTTAAAACCCCAGTATTCCTTATGGGACAGCACATCACATGTGAACGTGAAACACTTTTGATCTGCTAAATGCTTAAAAGTGAAAGTCTTTGTCCTAAGGGAGAGAAGGAATTATCTTATAAATTAAAACATTCTCATTTGGATTATTAAATAGTTTCTCAGTCAGAAAAAAATAAAATTAGAAACAGTACTTTTAGTGTGAAAATTTGGGAGGCTTTACAAGACTGCTTCTTTTTGGAACAATGAAAAAGGCTCACCATGTTTTTTTTACTAGATCTTGTAAAATCATTCACGCTCAGTCCTCAAAGGGCTTTTCAAGTATTACCCAGGTGTTGAAACGCTGCATGTGAGGAAGGCAGGCAGTATTCGGACTAATGGAATGGAGTATCAGAGGGGGAGCTTGGGGCCCACATAGCTCAAAGTGAGTGGCAACTGGGAGGTTATGTGTTAGTCCCATACGATCAAGGCTGTGAGGTTAAACCACTTCTGAGAATGGCACGGAAGTCCCTTATCCTTTTAATGCTTTTGCAAGCGGTGCCCATAATTTTGCAACACAGCTTTACCTGGATAAGAACTGGAGACAGACAGAACCTGGATGCAACATAATGATTTTTCCTCAGTTAATTATTGTTAAAATGGAGGGTTATAACAAGGAAGCCAGAACACAACCCTCCAAAGAACATATTTGTTCAAGCTTTATGTACCTACATATACTGACATTTATTATTTTCTGTTGCAAGCAAGTAACAATAATCCTGTGTCTGGCTTCATAAAGTATATGAATTTGCAAATATGTCTGTATCAATATATAGCAATACACAGTCAGCTAGCATTTGTTTGCATCTAGCTGTATTTCTGTAGAGCTAATCTCATCTCCTGTCCAATATAAAACTGTCAGATTGTCTGTTACGCTAGGAGACCATTTATATTTCCACTTGTGCCTAGTTAAATCATGGTTTGCAAGCAGCGCTTTAGGTCTAACTCATCCGTTTGTGTGTGCATATGCCTTTCTCAGTCATTCTTTAGTTGTTTGGATTAACCAATATTGTGTTGGGAACCATCCAAGAAAATTTGGGTGCTCAGCATCAGAGCTCTTCCATCACCAAATTGTTTTCTTTCAGAAATATGCAGACATTGAGAGGTTAAGAGATAAATTTTCTTGTTTGTTATAGCCTCAGTGCAGTATACCTTATGCTGACTTGGAAAAAGTGTTTAATAAAGCCTTGTGGGATTAGGAAAAGGGGCTAAAAAACTAGTCTGATTGTATCAGGATTGGTTAAATATGCTATAATCTTCATTTTCTGATGATAGACTTTTAACAGAAATGAGCTTCCCTGCACTACAGTTCAAACCAAAGTTTGAGAGCTTTTAGTAGGCAAGGTCACCGCATTACAGCCTTTTTCTGTCTCCTAAACAATATGAAAAAGTATATGAGAAAAAAAATGTACATATCATCAAAGTCATTATTTTGGCGCTTTTATCACAGTATAAACAACTGCTCAGGTTTCTGAATATTCACTGATCTCTATTTTTCTCCCTTTTTTGCATTCTGCAATTTAGGTCAGCCTTTCAAAGCAAAGTTAGTCATTCTTCTCAGAGGCAGAGCACTGTTTAACTTGCCTTTTCACAAGCAGCTCGAGGTGTTTCATTGTTGTCTGGAATGTGACAATACAGAAAACAGTCTAAAAGAAAATAAATTTTCTTCTAGAACGAACCCCATATTCTAAAGATTTAACCAGAAAAAAAAAAAGAAAAAGGAAAAATTCAAACCTCAACTAACAGAGACATGCAACTTTGCTGCCTATAAAGTCTATGCCAGTGAAGGGGTCTTCAAACCTGTGCAGTATTTTCCTCCTTCTCAATGAAATATTCATGTAAAAAGAAACCTCCCATACATATTAGTATGTCTGTTGAGTGTCAGCTTAGTGACTCTTCTGCAGAGGTGTGGTGGCAGCAGACATCTCAGACTGTAGGTGCAGCCAATTTCATCCAACAAGTAGAAGCATGGAAGACCTTTAAAAGTGGATTTTTCCCACCTGCTTATTAAATTACTTTAATACACACCAAATCCTAGTCCTGCTGAAGCCTACAGAATTTTTTCCATTAATCCCGCTGGCAGTGAATGGAGCCCTAGTGTTGCTTAAAGAGTAGCTCATGAAAAAGACCCAAGTGCTTTTTTTTGGTTTTGTTTTTGTTTTTGTATGAAGTGGCTTGGATTTGCCCTTACTAAGACAGTAGCAATGATGAGCCACAGGAGAGTAGGTGTCTGTAAGATACAGACTCTTCTTCATTATAAAGACAAGCACAGTTGCAGTTTGCTCCACTGATAGAATAGGTGATAATATGTCATTTATTGATTTGTTTGGTCCAATAAATGGTCCTGAATGCACTGGGCACAGCCTGAGCATCCCTGTGCATATCCTCTAACAAGAAAATGCTGAGACAGAAAGACACAAAGAGTTAAGTTGCTTTTTCCTCCATGGAGAGCTCTGTCTTATTACAGCTAAATTTGGAAAGCTTTGGCCCTGACAACTGCAGATGAAACCTGTTGGTCCTTGCATGATGTATCTTCCCCATAATCATGTGTGCGCGTGTATTTCCTATTAGCTGTAATAAGGGTTATGTATTGAGAGCAGATGCTATTTAACCAATAACTGTCTTATACTATTACGTCTGGATTTATTTAAATGCTGTTGTCTCCCCACACCATGTAAGCATTAGAGTGCAGATTTCCACAACAACCTATTGAGAAAATGCTCAGTGCTGCTGATCATCACAGTGCAAGGATGCATTTCATCCATAAAGCTGACTTTTTTTCTGAGGCTGGCTTCACTGGTGTCAAACAAAGCCTTGAACCACAAATTATGAGTGTGTCCACAACAAATCATTCGTTCAAAATCATCTCGGATATGAGAATGTGCAACTCAATATTAAACATGCACTTGGGCTGGCTCGCACATTGGTCAGTTTTTGACCAGAGTTAAGAAAAAGGTAGAGGTTGGAGAAAGAAAAAAAATACTCTATGACAAGTTTACTCCTGGGGTGAAAGTGCAATTTGGTGTGAGCTGGGTTCTTTTGCTTCGCCATTAGCGATCAGTGTCCTGAAATATAACAAAGCTCACTTTCCAGCTCAGGTCAGTCAGGGCAACAGGTTAGAAAAACCTCTGTAAGAACTCAAGGAAAAGTAATGGGAAATGCTGTGTGCCATAAAAACAGCAAAGAAAGACAGAAAGAGACAGAGAAGGGAGCGTGTGGGAGATGAAAACCAATAAGAAAAGACATTTACTGTGCAAGAGTAGGCCGGCACAGGGAGCTGAATAAGTCAGGGGAAGGCAGGGATTTTCTTATCACACACATTTTTCATCTCACTCCTCATCTCTCCCTACAAACAAAGGCAAATGGATAGGCTCGGTCTACATAGTACAGGATTTTACATTTCTCCTTGAGCAGTGACTGACCCTCTAGAAACTCAGGACAGCCCTAGAATGCCTCTTTTGGAGGTTCATGCCTTCTCTTCTTGAGCCTGTGGACCTAATTCTTGATCTGCTGCAGGCAGAAAGAGCTAGATCTTTTTAAAAGCTACTTCTGAATAATTAAACCCCCTCCTCCTTTGCAGCATAAAGTCTCATGATGCAGAACAGTTTTCTGGTCGCATTTAGCCCAGGGTATATAATGTCCTCAAACTCACTTTGCAAAAGGCCTTTGTTGCTGGTTCTCCCCTTCCTGGTCAGGAGGTTTCAGGTAATGTCAGCTAATGCAGAACGGAGAACTGTCTTTTCTTTCTTCACTGCTGAGTCCTGGATTTTCTCCCCACTCCAGGGCGCAAGTGGACAGCAAGAGATAGACTGCAACCTCCAAAATGCCTTATTTTGTCTATTTATCTGCATATACAGAACTCTGACTTGTTCATTACACAGAAAACCTAGACACTGAACCCTAATGGCCACATTTCCTAATTAGAAGGCGCACAGAAATCCAAGTCTTTGCTTCCACAAAGGTAACAGCCCAGTTGTATGGATACATTCACAGACTGCTTGGGAGCACTATGCTGTGTGAGTGGCGTGGCAGTCCTTACAGGACTCCTTGGGTCAGCACAATTAGGATTTACTAGTGTCTACCCAATGCGCAGGAGTCAAATATGATCCTCCTGTTTCATAGCCAGATTCTGGTTTTTTCTCTCTAAGATGACCTGGAGTCAGCTTTGAGGGGCAGCCCAGTCTATATGAACTTATAAGAAAATATCTTAAAACATGTGCTCAGACTCTGGCTTTATAGTTATTCAAGTTAATTCAGTGACAGTTGTCAGTAAAAAACCATGCAGTTTATTCATGCAATTTCTTAATATGGGTGCAAATGTGTGGCTGAGTTAGGTCTATACATTTTTAAGCAGCTAGTTTTCATCATGTGGCTGACTTACTTTTTGCATAAAACATCTTTTCCTGCATATATATATATTGTGCTGTGGAGGGTAAGCACATGTCAGTCATTAAATCTACAGAACACTTTAGAGCAACAGAAGAAATGACCTTACTGGCTGGGTCTTTGGGTGAGTGAAAGAATGTTGTTCTGATGTTTCTGGATGGTGTTTCAAGCTCACAGGGCCATTTTTTGCAGTGTAGGTGTCTGACCAGCTCTCCAAAGGCCGAAGAGAGCAATTCCACATGGAAAGCAAGTCAGGCATTCAAGGGGTGAAGAGCTGTTGAATTCACAATACTTCTGTCTACTTTGAGAACCTGAACTTAACAGATGGGTCCTGAGATCTCTTTCATGACCTCCCATGCTGTCATTGAGATTGGAAACCCCCACTGCAATTGCTATTGAGTTCCTTTGTCCTCATCTGTTATGAACGTTAATTCCCTGGGGAGAATAGGGTAGCCAAAAAACTGAGTAAGGCTGACATTGTGGCACTGAGCTAACAGGATGGACCCAAAATGTTATTCTTTATTTTGGGGAGGATAATTTTATTTTATTTAATTTGTCTTTCCTGGTCCTCCTCAACTTTAAGCAACTATCACTGTAACAATATGTGTAAAGGAAAACAATACATGATATGGAAAAAGGCCAATTATAACAAANGAGGCTATAGTTCTGTTTAACTACAGACCAGTCAGTAAATTGTACAAAATGCAGGACGCTGCAAGCAGAAACCCCCCGATCTAAAGCTGAGTGGCTTTATCTCCACTGCTGCAATTGCAGTCTTTGCTTCAGTTACATTATTCCTCCTCAGCCTGACTGTGTTTTTCTATATTTCCTTTGTCTATTTTCTGAAGAGGCAATTGTTGTGAATGGTGGAGAAGGTTGAGTGCCTAACTGAAATAAAGGAAAATTAGTTCTTAAGGAGAGTAAATTTGATAGAATAGGACCCGTAAGGATAACAAGCTGGCGATAATTCAGTGTAGTCTTCCTGTTCTGCTCCTGTTTATTAAATATTCTTATTGACTTCTGCTTCTCAGTACTCTGTGTTCTGTAGTGTACTAAATTACAGTAACTGAATATTCTGTGTACATATGCTGACTGGTCATTTGAGAGATGAGTGTACTTAAGACAGAAATGCTTTCCTTTACTCCTTTCATCTTTGAAATGCCTATTATAAAATGTACATCTGTGAGAAGGCACTTCTCCCCACCAAATGAGATTTAATGCTGAAAAAGCTACAGAGCTAAATAAAATAATAAAGTTTAAGAAGCAACCTTCTTTTTCACTCACAGTTCTCTTTCCTAGCCCCTGCTAGAACTGTGAGGGGGGATTAATGCCAGTGCCTCTATACCCAAACCCTCCCTCTGATAAAAGAATTGCTACACACAAATATTACAGAAATATTACAGAAAGCTTAGCTTACCGTTGTTGTGACCTAAAAATGGTGACAGACTTTCTTGGGCTTTATAAATTTTGGTCTCTCTTCCTCGGGGAATGAGATGCCCTGAATATCAGCCCCTTTTGGCAATGAAGGGTAACCTACGCAAGGCCTCTCAAGCACAAGCACGTATTTATCCATAATGTTTAACTGCTATTAATCTCTCTAGAATAGCCTTGACAGGTGCATCCAAAAGTCTTTTGGACAATGCCTGAATGTGACATGGGGGATAGCATAAGCTAGTGATTGCTCTCAGTAGGCAACACAGGTGAGTCCATCCTGTTCTCTAGTGAGCAGCCTCAATCCATGGATTTACACCACTTTTTTGTAGCCAGACAACAGGTCTTGGTCAATTTTCTTTACTACAACAGAATACATTAAGCATTCGCACTTTCTTCCCTTTTCAGAAGAAGGGGAGAGGGGGAAATGCCACTTCTCACCCATCCTTAACTATTGGGCTACAAAATCCTATTCCCATTAATGCTCTTTTCTTAGCTAAAAAAAAGCTTTACAATTTTATTTTAGCTTTTGCTATAAAGTGGTAGAATTTCATTGCCTTTCCTCTCAGCATACCCTGTTCCCAAGAGACCAGGCATTTGCCAGGAGGGTCTAGCTGTGAGGCTCCGCCTCCTTATAAAAGGATTGAAACCAAGGATAAAAGGATTGAAACCAAGTCTCTCAAAGGCCAGGCAGCTGTGTGACCCTTCGGAGATTTTACAACAGTATGGTATTTCCTCAGCCTGCAATTTATTTTTTTTTTAAGTGTCACTCTTATCTGATATGTTGGTTGTGCTCTGAGAATGCTTTTCACAAGAAGCTCCCAGAGGAGAAAAATTAGGGTAGAAATGCCTAATTCCCAAATCCCAGTGAAGGCTGTTTGTTAATCAGATGTTGAACTGCTCAACAAGCTACATAGAGAAAAAGGAAGTGCTTCTACATTTGCTCAGAGATAAAACTTGCAGACTCATGAGATATTTGGGACTGAAAATAGTCACATTTGTGAACTTTAAGTGCCTCCAAATATGGATAGAAGTAGTACATTTCTTTAGGAACATATTTAAAATTATAATATAAAAATATAAATTCTACCCCCTTGACGCTCTCCTCTTATAAGACTGCCTTTATTTCCTGTATTAGTGATTGAGACTTGTCCTTGCTTCTTCTGCAAGACCATTCCTTGTCTTCCATTTGCTGAACTAAATGTAAATGCTCTGTCTTGCTTAGCTGTCTGCACAGCAGAGGCTAAACCTGCATCCAAAAGGGAATTCATCATCTACAAATTCAACATGCATTGAGTAATTTGAAGGCAGCAAACAGCAGCTGTTCAGAAAACATTGAGCTTGCTGTCGTTGATCTCTCATTTCCATATGGAGTACCAGCCTTTTAAACCAAATGCAACACTCTCCTATTGAACTGGGCCCCAAGGCCCCACATCTCTCACAAAAGCTAGGAGAAGTTCTTTTGCCTTATGAAATCATAAAGCATATATAGTCTTTTAATGGGGAGGAAGATATTTTTTCCAGTAGAAAGTAGTTGATTTGTTTTCTGTTTTCATCCACTTTATACAAAATTGCATGCAGGTATGTGATAAGTGTATCTATCTAATTGCTGTAAGATACCGTGCCTAGCCAAGTACCTGAGCTCTGGTACCTCAACTTAGAGAAATGATTGGGGGTAGAAAAAGGAATTCATTCCCTCTCTGTACATAAACATTTTAGATTATATACTCCTGGGCTTCTTTAAAACAATTAAGGCCATGTAAGTGTTTATTTTTCCCATGTGCAAACATATTTGATTTGTTTGGTACATTTAAGGCAATAGGCCTGGGATTTTTTTCAGCCTTCTCAGCTTAAGATGTCCCTCAGCTCCACACTGTAGTCTCCAGAAAAATAGTAGATTTTAGTTCCCACGTTTGCATGAGAAGAATTACTGTGGATTATGAACCAAACCTGTCAGGCTCAGGTATTTCTCAGGGTGAAATTCACACTGTGTAATTAAGATGTTTATTTTATCACTCTGACACGGGAGAAGCAAAGAAATGAAGGGACCAGGAGTGACCCAGGTGACAATAATCATTCAGGCACAGTGGATTTCTTCCCTGGGTTTTTTCAAGGTGCAGGATTTCAAGCCTAGTTGTCACTTGTTTCCTTATTGTGAGTCACAGGGACTAGACCTAGAAGAGTTCTTCTGAGTCATTCTCTCAAGTCTGCTATTGCAGAAAACATCGCCGTCTAACCTCTAATTTAATAAACTCACAGAGAACTCAAAGATATGTAGACATCTTGTAAAATTTGATTTCCCTTTCAAGAGCTGAATATCTTTAAAAAAAATAATCTAAAGAATTATGTATTCTGACCACTTTGTTGACGTTGGCTTAAGTAGGACTAAACCCCCATAGGTCCCTTTCCTGGGAGAATGATCCTATGTTACCATCATTCCAGCATAAATGGGCATTGACTGATGCCTTCGTACTACCCATGACATGCATGAGTGACACCAGTAAGGGATTCCATTGAGTTTTCACATCTCACGAGCCTTCTGGAGAGAAGTGAAAATTTGCTAAGACCATCATTGCTTTTGCTAAACCCTCTTATGGCTGTTATTTTTTTATACCATGGACATTTCACTGAGGTGCTTCAGCTTCCTGTGTTTATTCCCAAAAATTATTCAAAGCAGAAGTTCTACTGAGATGCCAGCAGTTGGAACAGAAAGAGGGAAGGAGTAATAAAAATCTGTTCAGCAAAAGAAGAGGATGGCAAAGCTAAAATGACTTTTTATTTCCTTTATTATCACCACAACTATTTTTTCATCTTATATTAATTACTGAAATTGAAATCTCCAGAGCACCAGATCCATAGCACAGGGAGCAGGTGGAAAGGCTTCCATGGATTTCAGTATATTCTTGAGTTTAACACATTCTGGATCTGTACAGGAGGAAGGGAGCATGGACGCTGTCAGAAATGCACCCCTTCACCAGGTCTGCTAATAGTTTGTTAAGTGCAACACTATGCAGGCCACTCGACCTCCGTGCCTCCTTGCACCCCCTGCTGAAGCAGAGGCCATGCCAAGCAAGGCATAAAAAGATGCAGAAGGTCAAATACTTGTCTGTAGCATGTAGGGTCTGAGAGGCCCCAGGGCCAAATGATAGAGTGTACCGAAGAATAATCTGCTTATTAGATCATGTCGTCAGCCTTAGCAGCATGTCTGACCAGGGCTTCTAAGCTTCTGTTCCTTTTCCTACATCTCTTCTCCACCTGTATCCCTGTGAGGAAGGCTGGTTGAGCTCACTGTCATGATCAGTCTTATGTCTGAATGTTTTTACATGTTGGCAGTAGAAAAGAAGGCAAAGGGTTAAGAGGAATTTTGCTATGGGAGCCAGTCGGCTCTTCCATTTGTGCTAGAGAGAGAGACAGAATAACTATTCTGGGACTCTTCAGCAGGGCTTCTTAGCTTAGACATGGACCCTCAGAGCAAGCACATCTGCCTGTCATACAATTTGCAGATGTAGTGGGAAACTCGCCTCCAAGTCTTTTAGGTCTATATAACTATGCATTGCTCTCAGTGTAAGGACTGGGGTGAAGCTGTAGCCTTTCCTATGCTTTTTATGTATTATTCATGTGGTGAGGGTGGATTTCAGGGAGCTTTAAAAACACTTCTTTATCTGCACCTTTGCCTCACTAACAAACCAAACACGGTCATAGACGAATTACAGAGAACGAAGGAAGGACTGCTGCATAGTGCAAAACCCTGACACATCAACAGGAGTACATATACCCGCACAGCAGAAGTCCTGCAAATCGGAGAGCATTTGGACTTGGATTTCTAGGAAATAAAGCTTTATCTCATAACTATTGTTCTGTGTTTCCTCAACTTTAGGCTGTGCTGTTATTTCCTTATCAAGATGCAGTAACACAGTAGCTATCATGGAGAGATGTGGGTGGAAAAGACCCTCTCTTGAAGTTCTGCTTCTTTAACATTTCTTCTGTGAAAGCACATAACTCCAAATACTATTTCTCAATGTCATTATTAATATAGTTATATCCATGTAATCACTGATGTGATTACAGTGCACAGTGCACTAAAGAAAGACTCTTCTTAGTCAGACTGTAGCCCGTTAGAGCAGTAGCCTGTTCCTGACAGCTGGTGAAGGGAAGAAGACAAGAAATGGCAAAGGTGACATTTCTCCTGATGCAACTTCCTAAATCCCAGAAACCAGCATTTTGGGTACTTGTCTGTCTGAGCACTGGATCTGTATATTTATGTTTAATATCTGTTGATGGACTTTGTTTCCAAGAATCTGTCAAGTCACATCTTGGCATTTCTGAAATTGTGTTTCAATGAGTTCTACTATGTCCTTGGGCACTATATGAAAATATAAATCCTCTCAATGCTTGCCAAATACCTGCCTCATAATTTCACTTGTGTCCCTGCTCCCCCTTATTCTTAGGTTGTGAGAAATAATGTATGATGATTGCCTATTTCCTTTCTCCAGGATTTTCAAAACTTATATATTCTGTTATCCTATCTCTCCTCATCTTCTCTATTCCAGACAAACACATCTTCTGTTTAATAGTTGTCCGTATAGAAGACAGTCCATCTCTTCAGTCATTTTTTCCCTTTTTGTATTTCTTCTAGCTGTAGTACATCCTTTTTGTGATGTAGGGATGAGAATTGCATGTAGTGTATAGAAAAAGGAGTATTAAGGTTTTGCAGATTCGCATTACCATGCTTTCTGGTTTGTTCTCTGTGCCTTTTCCTGTAGCTCCTGTTTCACCTGCCTTTCTGACTGCTTTCGAGCACTGAGAAGCCATTTTCAAGAAGTGAGCCTATTATGAGGAATCTGTGTTCAACCTGATTCTATCAAAACACAGTATTTTTTTGTAATCTACATGCAGAAATGAAAAGGCCTTTCTCAAGGTTTTTGTATAAACGCATAAGTAGGGGTTTACATAGCATATATGCATAGACAGAATACGGGTTGAAGGGTGGGTTATGAGGTCTTACTCGGTAGACTTCTTCCTGGACTTGAGGTTTCTAGTTGAGAGGGCAGGGGGTCCTCATTGAGTGGGGTTCCACATCTCTAAGAAAACCCGAATTTTGACAGACATGTAGTATGGCTAAGACAGAACCTCCTACTAAGGTCTTTTACATATGGCTGCAGCAGCAAGATGTAGCACTGCTATCTCAGTTGTATATGGGAAGCCAAAAATAGTTTAAGGAATAAATAAAACATAAAAAAGGGGGGCAAAAACCCCCAAGAAATAAAACCCAGGACTTTTTTTTCCAACTGGTTGTTTCAAAAAGTTGTTTGCCCACAGGTTATGGCTAATCTTGGAGTGGAGCTCATGCAACCTGTTCAAGATGCCAGGACAGAGGGTGTTGTTCGGAGAGGGATGAAGCTGTCCTTTATCAATAACTCCAGCACATTCAGTATAAACAAGCTTCTTCCATCTGTGCAGCATCCTGTCATTGCCTGAACAATGCTGAAAGGAAAATCCTACGCCCCACTTACTTCCTGCTCTTGACATATGAAACTCTAAGAGATTGAAGGCAGCACATGGTTGAAAAGAAAGAAAAGAAATGACGTAATGGCCAAGCATAGCACAACTCTCCCATTTTGCTGACTCCTCCAGAGATGACAGAATAGATAGACCTGAGGGTGATTCTCCTGAAAGTCATTATGACATGAATTTTAGGTATTAAGTTTTGCTCTGGTTATATTACCAGGGGTAAAGAATAGCAGGTGGGGGTCTTTCATTTCCCAGTCCCAGAATGCCACATTGATGAGCAAAAGCAACACACCCATTTTACAAGTAGGAGATCTGAGATGCCAAGGTGAGAAAAGCCACCTTTGTGCTTCTTCTGAACTTGCAAGATGAGAATTCCAGCTTGGAGTGAGAGAGGGAAAGACAGACAATTGATATTTTTGGACCTGAATGAACTAGCCATAAATTAGTAACAAAAACTGCAACGGAAGAAAACTTTATTACAGGAAATGTGAGGACTAGCCCTGTCTTATTCCTGCTGCCACTACCAAAATTTATCTCACAGGCTCCTTTGACCCCTGTTCTTACTGAAGATCAGCTATTATAAAGACGTAGTTATTACTTTTCCCCTTGCACTCTGAAGCACTCGTTTTTCGAGGTTCTGGCCAGACTGAGGTAAAGCCTGATTTCCCCAGCCTGTCATACTGTCACTTTTAGACACTGTGATGAAACACCGGTATGTTTTTTACAACAGATTAAAAAAAAGTGCTTTGCAGCCCAGCATTTGGATCCATGCACATGTAGGCAGGCCCTCTGCCACACTATCTGGAGCAGAGACAGACATCTCAGACCCACACATTGCAGGCTATCACTCAAAAAATTCCACATTCGTTCTTTTGCAGAAAAAGAAAAATGAAAATCCAAGTCCATTTCTGGAGATCTAAAAAAGACTTTACTTCATGAAAGTGGTGGTAAAAGCAGTACATTCTTGTGAAAAGTCAGCCTTCCCACCTCCAAATATTCTTCAACTCCCACAGCCTTACTGGTGAACAGAGGTTGTTCAGGCCCTCTCAGGACTGAAGACAATGTACTTAATGGAGGCAGCAAGGCTTGGCCAATCTCTCCAAGTGAATGGCATTAAACTCACCGACTTTTGCAGTCCTGTGCTTTCTGACAAGATGAACAGTTCACTGAAGTGCTAGTCAGGAGCATCAGCAACAGTAAACTGTTTTGGCCAGTTCTTCATTCCCCAGACCCACAGCTAATGGCATACGTCACACCCAGAGGAAAGCAGTGTTTTAGAGTTTTGTAGAGTGCCTGGTTAGTGCCTAGTTAATGGGGAGAGACATACACTGAAGCCCCTGTATAATAATTCCTCCCCACATTAGAAAAGAGGTGTACTCAAACTGAGGTTTAACACTCTTCTGGAAGTTTTTAGTTTTAAAAGTAGCACCACTTCTCTTTCCTGAGAAAAAACTGGCATATGCACACAACCAGCTGCAACCTCAAGGTTGTGGCTCCACAGCTAGCCCACTGCCAGTTGTGTCCCTAATAGGAGGTAATTGCCTGATGAAGCCTAAGGATGACTGCAACCTAAAAGCACTTAAGATCTAAGGAAGAGATTTAACAGACCTCTGCTCAGAAATTCCTACTCCTACCTCAGCTGGCAGGATAGCTTTGTGGAATCAGTTTTTAATCTTTCCCCAGTCATTTTACAGGAAGCTCAGGTGCTAAATTCAGGGTGGCAATTTGGCTGAGAGCCTACTAAGTCTTAGGTGTTGCAAAGCTGCCCTTCTTGCCTTCGTCTGGAAGTCTTTTACATCATCTCCCTATTTCAGGGTCACAGCAACTGGTGATCTTTGATTATCTTTGTCTGCAACACCTCGTGAAATAAAGCATTCTTATTTTACAGACGAAGAACTGACAACCAGAGCCTCTAAAGACTGAGGAGCCTAGTGGTCTGGCAAAAACATCTGCTAAAAGGAAATATCCAGCCAACAGTTCCCCTCTTTTCCCTGCTCCGTGTGGCATCCCATCTCAATAATCTAGGGCATTAGCCCCTTCTGTTAGACATGAGGAAATCTTTTGCATGACAGAAAGTTAAAATCTGGTCTCCTCAACCAACATATGACTCTTATGCAGCTGATTATCCACTTTGCATCAGTACAAGCATACATGTTGGTGGCAGTGGACCTGTATGTGGGTAATGTGGTCACAAGTGACTGAAATCAGGCCCACAGTTTTTAAATCTTCTTCTAAATGGATGAACAAAACCAGCAACAACAACAAAAAAAAAACCCCAATCCTTTTTTTTTTTTTTTTTTTTAAATATTATGTCATAGTAAAAGTAGCACCCGTTAGTAGTGTCAGTAGTGATTGAGGAATTGAGTCAGGTAATCCCTATTGAAAAAATCAGTACTATTGCCAACAAATTATAGAATACAGGGAGAATATGGTTAATAGTAATATTAACAATTATAGTAACAACACCGACAATATTAATAGCATCTTCAGTTTTAGTAATGGACAAATAAACCTCAAGTTGACACAGAATTTAGGGCAAAGGAAATTTTACCCTACGTTCTGTTGAACCACTGTAGGAGGTGCTAAGTCTGGCTTTAAAGTGTCTGAAAATATAGAAAAGAACATACATCAGAATCTGCCCTCATTAAAAACCATGTTACTTCTCTGACTTCAGCAAAAGCAGAATATTGGTTTCTAAAAGCAGATTTTAGCCTCACAGATGACTCTGATCATATACTTATGCAGTGCTATAAATTGCTAATGGGCTTGTGGATTCTGTGAAGCAGGAAGGAATTGGATGGAAAAGTGCAGTTTTCAAAAGAGCTTTTGAAAGAGGAGAGAAGGGAACACAAGCAGGATCCTTGCAGAAATCCAAGGTCACAGGCTGGGAGCAGAACTTTGGAGAAGAAAATCAGAAAAGAAAGAAGTTAGAAGGGTGAGAAGTAGTGATGGGCAGAGGAGGGGTTAAAATGATGGTGGAAATGCAAAGGATGTGACAAAGTGTTAATCATGTGGCAGGGGCTTCAGATATCCATTCCTCTATGTCTAAGCCACTTTGCCTGTGAACCCCTTCTCGAAGCTTAGCTGGGACCATCTCTCTGTATTTGTACAGACTCCAGCACAACAGAGACCTGCTCTCTGTTCCCTTCTATCTCTAGGCATCATCATCACACAACTAATTAACAGCCGTAATAAATGATATTGTATTGCCTCTTAACCCTCTGCATTTATTTTTCTGTGGGTTGCATTAAAAAGAACAAAAATTTTAAAAAAGAAAGATTAATAATCCTCAGTCAGAGTGACTCTGGAGAGATGACACCATCTGGATGATTAGTACTTGTTTCATTTGCACGTTGAACTCAGTACTCTTCCGGCACTAATTATTGCATACCCTTTCCTTATACCATGACTTCTGGGGCTGTGTGTGTGATATAAATAGCAGACTAATGACATGCGGTATGTTGCTCAGGAGACCTCATGTTAGTTTACAGCATTTCTCTGATTATTACTTTTTTAATAGAGAGAAGATAAAATACTGATCTCACAAGTGAGACATGAGAGCCTTAATTTGTTCACATTTTTCTAAGAGCCAGTGCATGATGAAATATTTATATGTTCCTCTCTGCAGCATTTTGAATGTGCTGGGTTGTTTATTGTTGTAGTTAAGAACTGACAGGGAAAGGAGTGCTGGAGCATTCAGTAGCAGGATATCCATGTCAAGTGTGAAAGTAAAACGCGTATAACCAAAGCAAACGTAACTACACATGGTGCTAATGGCCTGACCTATCCTGTACAGGTAGAGAATTTAATAATTTGTCAATTGGTAGAATATTTGTAGGGGAAGTCACAGAGTCAAACACTGTTCCTGATGTCTGAAAGGCAAGGCAAACATAAGGTCATTAAAATGGCATGTAATGACAACTAAAATAATGAGTGTTGTCATCTTACGGGGGTGTAACAGAAACTATCTAGAATGGCAAAGAGAGGAAGTAAGCCGCAGATTGGCACACAGCTTTTGGAGAGACAGATGCCATCTGAAATATGGACACTGCTGATGAGATGCCCATCTGCAGTTAATCTAGATGTGACCTGGTGACACGTTATCCTGCTAAGGTTTCACCATGGCATGTTCCTTTCTAGCTGTAAATTTGCAATGTACAAAAATCAGTAACTGATGATAAGCACAGTGAGGCTCAGTGTGGCATTTCCAGTGTCATGATGATATTTTGGCGTGTTAACTCATCACCCTAGGGGTGAGTTAATAAGTGCTGATTGCTATTCACTCCTTATTTGTATTGAGACTAGCGAAGATGTCTTTATCCCTGTGTGAAGCATGGGTTTACTAAAAGTTTTAAAAACAGTGTCATGGCAGGTAAACAAGTGTGTATTCTAGCTTAAAGACCAGGCAGATAATGAGAAGAAGATTGAAGACCATTTCTGCTGAGGATCTTTGCTATAATTCACTTGGTTGGCTGTTGTCTGCCCAACTCAACCCTCACTCTTTGCTCAGATCCCAGCTCAGTGCCACTCCACTGTATCTCTGCAACTCTCCACAAATACACATTTGAACCATGGAGAAGTTCTTCAGCAACAATCTTGAAAATCCCTATTCGTGATTTATAGCCAGAAACTTCCAGTCCATCCTTGCTTTTGCTATTGCTTACAAGTGGTGGGACAACCTTGGAAGGAGGGACTTGTAGTCTGTAGGATGACTGCCAGCAGAGATCTCCAAGAGAATCAGAAATACACCTTAACATTGTTCTCAGGAGACATAGAGAGAACTAAAAATGTGCTAGGGAATAGAAGAAAAAGGCAGCTTATGGATTTTGAACTGCTAAATATTAGGGCAGGAGTTTAGCTGTCAATCTTTCCCGATTCATCAGTCTCCAAGTTATCCAAACTCTATCCTGAAAATTTAAACCTACTGACGGCAGCTTTAGTTTTGTTAGCTATCTTTTGTAGTACGCAGACACTCAGAAGGCTGCAGACTGGCTTGAAATATAATATTGAAGATATGAAGACATTCTAGATTTTGGGTTAAGGTGGGGTAGGAATTTAGGGAGTCCATGGGGACTGCAAATACTCTTACAGCGTTTAAAGTAAAGAGGACATGTTCCTCTTTCCCATCCACTGTGCTGTCTCCCCACTGACCTTGCTCTGTCAGCCAGTCCCCAGAATGAAAGGACTATTACCTTTTTCTACACTCCTTCGGATTTCCAGTCCTTTATCTCTACTCAAGCCTTCACATCCACAAAGTCCAAGGACCAAGAGCGAGGCAAGGAGAGGGAAGGCTCCTTACAACCTTCTCTTATCTTCTTGTGCACCCATGCAGCGATAGCTGCAATCCTGTGCCTCTGTGATTCATAAACTATCTAATTCTCTTTTTAAAACTCTCTCTTAAATCAAAGAATTTTGTTTCATTGCCTCCTGCTGTATGAAGGTCAAAACCTAGTGGTGCATACTTCACTGATTCTTTATAACAGTGCCCTCTTCAAGATCGGTTTCATTCACCTTGTGTCGATGGTTTCCACTTCAGTCTTCATATAATTACAGGAAGGAGACATGAACAACCCCTCATCACCCACCTGAATGTCTGAAACTATCTCTGGATGTCTACAGGTAATTAAGATTTGAGCTTGCTGTTCATATAAAAGACTTTTTGTGGTTTGTTTTGGTTGAGGTTTTTGTGATTTTTTTTTTTTCCCTACAGAAACCTTAGGTCTCATGGCTTAGTTTTTACAGCTGGGCATAGAAAAAAAACAGTGCATTAGCAATGTTGAATATATCAGTGAATTTGAGAATAAATGCTTCCATTTCTTTTTCACAAATTAGTTTATCATCTAACAAAAGACAAACAAAGAATCAAAATGACAAAGAATAGGTAATAATAGAAAAAAACTGAAATAAATCTTTTAATATACGGAAAATAGTATGGGCTAATACCTATACAGTGCACTCAGGGGAAAAATGCAAGTAATTATAATATTATCCCTCTATTCAGAATATAGGATTTTATGGATTTCACAATGCATGTAAAAAGCCACCTGTTCCATTATATTTACAATGCTCCACTTTTATGGCATCCAGTGAAAAAATGTGCTGCAAAATGAAATGGAAAGTTCTCTAGCCCAGTTTTATTTGACTTGGTCTGATTTGCTATTGTAAGTAGCCAAAAATGTCACAGGAGATAATTCCAAAATGTGTGGGCATTGTACAAAAACAAGCTGGTAAAAATGCTACAATTTTCACCTTAAAAAAGTGACATATCAAAATATAAAGGACTGTAATGAATAATACTAAGAAGAGACGTTGTAATTTGACCTGACTGACCACAAATACTCAGGTTTGATCTTGGATTAGGCAAATTCTAAGGTCATAGTTGAGCATGGCCTGATAAACATACAGTTTTCCAACACCTACAGTTGCAGCTGTCATCTCAGGGAGCAATACAGGTAATGTGATGGTCAGAATAGTAAAGTAACTGCCTAAATACAGATGGAGAGCATGTTATATACATGGTCATGTGCAGACAGATCCTGCCCAAGGTCTGAACAGGAAAAACCTGTGTGAAAAACGTAGTAGTCCAGGGCTGTGTCCAGCTAAGACTTTGTTATTGTTATTCCTTCGGCAGCTCAAAGACAATATTATAAGAACTTGGATGTGAGACTTTTGAGTCACACACAGACGGCTTGTATCTGACCATCATGAAGTATAGCTGCCCATGCTAATATTTGTTCTCAGGGTACAAATGACATTAGGTGCTTTCCCATAGGTGTTACAGGTCAAGAACCTTAGTCTTCACTAAGCTTGCTGCTTCTATTGCTGTATATGTTAACATACCATTTTAAACCAGTTTGCTGTGAATTTGTTCCCAGGCTGCAAACATCCTGAGGAAGAATGGGCTTGTACATGGAAAAAGACCTTCACTGAGGTTGAGGTGGAGCAGCACTACTTGGGGAAGCGGTGGGCTTTCCTGGAACAAGAATAAAGTATTTCCCCTGCCGTGGGACTAATTCAGTCGTGCTGAAGGATATGGCAAAACTTCCATTGATTTAAATGAGTCAGAATTAAGGTCTTGGGAACCAAAAAGGTCCTGCTCTTATTTGTAGATTTTTGCCTATGCTTATATTTCAAATAATATGCAAATCTAGGTACTATGTCATTACATAACACATATTATAAACACTGTAGTAAATATAATACATTATAATGCATGCTCTACATTACAATTGGATAAATTCACAATAATATAATACATATGATACAATATAATAAAAATATAATACATAAAAAGGATTATAGTATATCGCAATATATATTGGAATACATGAAGCACAATCCCATAGCAGAATTCATAATTTCAAAATACCTCTTTTCTGATTGCCATCAAGTCAATGTATGATCAGAAGCTGATGGGAGTGTAAGATGAGAGCTAAGACATGAGGATGCTTTTGCTAAAATGTATTAAATTTTAGCAGCAGAAAAATCAAATATCATGGCCAAATATCAAGAAAGAAAATCTTTGGAGGAACGCAAAACAGGAAATGTCCCTTTTTCCCTGACTCGCTAATACCATCTGCCTAAATGTCTTTGGCAGGAGAACAGCCTCCGAAGGAAAGTGCTGGGACAATTAAGACTAGACTGGACAAAATCCAAGGAACAATTTTGTATTGAAAAAGTGATGGACCAGGACATTTAAAAGGCCTTTTCATTCTCTGACTATGTGTTATTTGGTAGCTTTGGATCTGATCTATAGAGCTTAATATTTAATACTGAAATATTTTGAAAAGTGTCATAGAAACAGTACTGCCTTCATATCTTACTGCTCAAAACAGGATAGCAAAATAGCTAGCTCAGCCTACTGATGCTTTTGCAGGTTCTCATTCTCTCTCTTTACACTAAGTAAGGTCCCTGTCACTGAGTGGGGAGGAGGAGCGGCCCTGCCAGCTGCACTTGTGCTTGTATTTCAAGCCCAGCCTGGGCAAGGTAGAGGGTTTTGACCCCATGACACTCCTGACTGACTACTCATATTTCCTACTGATGACGGAAGCTTTCAAGGGAGCGGAAACTTACAGAAGAAGGGAAGTGGGAGGAAGACTGAATATATGAAGGATCTGAATTTTACAGGGAATTTACATAAATACCACAATAAAAATTCACATTATATGCAAAGTGGCACATTGCACTGTATGTAGTCTCTCCAGTTTTCTCAGATTACTGTCTTGACACCTGTGAGAGAGAAAGAAGGAGCATGGCCAGTCAAGTGTATTAGGTGATGTGCACATCCAGTCCTGGCAAGGATCTGCTTGCACACACAAAACTTCGCTGCAGATAATGCTGTCACTCTTCAATCATGTGTCATGTTTCCATTAATCTTGCAAACAGCCAGTATCAAGATACCAAGCTTTCTTGCTCTCCAATATCTTATGCAAAGGCTTCTTAAGAACAGTGTAAATATAGGCAGGAAGAGCAGAGAAACTCTTAAAATCACTTCAGCAAGTGTATTTTCTTTCTGAAGGAGCAGGCAAATAATTTCCTAAATTTTATGGGAATTAACTACAAGTGGTCACCAATCTTGACATTTTCTTGGAAAATGTGACATGTTGAACATGAAGTAAGAACCTGTGCCAGAGGGTAGCTTTGTTTTTTCTATCTGCTAGAACTGGGTAGCACAGGGAAGGTCCTCCTTCCACTTTCAACAGGCCATGGTTGTGTCACAGAACAGCAGAATGGTAGGGGTTGGAAAGGACCTTCAGAGATCATCTAGTCCAATGCCCTTGCCAAAGCACATTCACCTAGAGCAGGTTGGATGGGATCCCGTTCAGATGGGTTTTGAATATCTCCAGAGTTGGAGGCTACAATCTCCCTGGGCAGCCTGTTCCAGTGCTCTGTCACCCTCAAATAAAGAGGTTTTCCTCCTGCTGAGATGGAATTTCCTGTGTTCCAGCTTGTGCTTGTTACCCCTTGTCCTGTCACAGGGCACCACTGAAAAGAGTCTGTCCCTATCCTCTTGACACCCACACTTCAGATATTGATAAGCATTGATGAGATCCTCTCTCAGTCTTCTCCAGGCTTAACAGCCTTTCCTCATAAGAGAGATGCTCTATTCTCCTGATCATCTTTGTATGCCTGTGCCAGACTCTTTCCAGCAGATCCTTGTCTTTCTTGAACCCAGGGGCCCAGAACTGGACACTGTACTCCAGATGTGGCCTCACTAGAGCAGAGTAGAGGGGAGAATGACCTCCCTTGACCTGTTGGCCACACTGCTCTTGATGCACCCCAGGATGCCATTTGCGTTCTTGGCCACAAGGGCATATTGCTGGCTCATGGTCATCCTGTTGTGCACCAGGACTCCCAGGTCCCTCTCTGCAGAGCTGCTTTCCAGCAGGTCAACCTCTAACCTGTACGGGTGCATGGTGTTATTCCTACACAGGTGCAGGACTCTACATTTTCCCTTGTTGCATTTTATTATGTTCCCCTCTGCCCAACTCTCCAGCCTGTCCAGGTCGTGCTGAATGGCAGTACAGCGTTCTACTGTGTCAGCTACCCCTCCCAGTTTTGTGTCATCAACAAACTTGCTGATGGTACACTCTGTCCCCTCATCCAAGTCATTGCTGAATAAGACTGGACCCAGTACTGACCCCTGGGGAACACTGCTATTTACAAGCCTCCAACTGGACTCTGCGCCACTGTTCACAACCCTCTGACCCATTCAGCCAGCCCACATTTCCTAAGTTTACCTAATAGGATGCTGTGGGACAGTGTCAAAAGCCTCGCTGAGGTCAAGGTAGACAACATCCACTGCTCTCACCTCATACACCCAACCTGTCATGCCATCACAGAAGGCTATCAGATTGGCCAAGCATGCTTCTCCCTTGATGAATCCATATTGACCACTCCTGATAACCTTCTTGTCCTCTACATGCTTAGACATAACATCCAGGATGAGCTGTTCCATCACTTTTCCAGGGATGGAAGTGAGGCTGACCGGCCTGTAGTTTCCTGGGTCCTCCTTGCCCTTTTTGAAGACTGGAGTGACATTGATTTTCTTCCAGTCCTCAAGCACCTCACCTGTTCTCCAGGACCTTTCAAAGATGAAGGAGAGCAACTTCGCAATAACATCTGCCAGCTCCCTCAGCACTCGTGGGTGCATCCCATCAGGGCCCATGGATTTGTGGCTGCCAAGTTTGCCTGAATGATCTCTAACTGGATTGTTCTTAACCAAAGGAAATTCTTCATTTCTTCAGACTTTTTCTTTTACCTCCAGGGTCTGGGAATCCTGTGGGCTGTGTCATCCAGTGTGTCATCCACTCCAAAAGACAGGAGTAGAGAATATGGTTGTGAGTGGTAGGAACTTCTTTTAGACCAATTGCTTCACAATTGATTGTTGCCAGTGATCAGCGCAGCAGGTGCTCACTCACTTGCAGCAACCTACACACTTGGATAATCCCAACAAACCTTCAATACAGTACAAAATCTCTTCTAAAGGTATTCACTTACTGATTTGGAAGCATTTTCTCTGTTTGTTTTGTGTGTTTTGTTTTTTTTTTCCTCCATAGTATTTAAATCCCTTCACTTTTCATGGAAAGTGCTGTCACTGAGTCCTTCTTTATTTACTGAATATATTATTATTTACTCCAGTGACAAGCTTTCTTGAACAGTAAAATCATGTTTAAGAGGTAAGATTTAGTGGCTTTGGCATTCCTCACATCTTTCTTAGCTTCGGTGCTGAGACTGCTGACAAAGATAAGAACTAGAGAAACCAACAATAGGATTTCTGACTTGACTAAGAATTTTGCAGAGTGCATCAATGTTGACCAAATTTCTGCAGTCAGTTGAGCGGGTTTGCCACTGACTTCAGCAGGAGCTGGGCTAAGTGAAAGCAGAGCACCACGGTAACTCTCACTCACAGGACAATCAAGCTGTTACTGAAGCTGACATGAAAGACCCTGTTGGGAGCAGCCAGTCAGAGCCCACATGTACCACATCCAGCAGCTCATTCCACACAGCTCAGTAAACAACCCTCACCTGGTAACAGATGCTCTTTGAGTCTCTTGAGGTGACATTTTAAGACACTCTAGCCTGACGTTTTTTAAGATGTATTCTCTTAATCAATAGTACCTGCCTGTTCCAACCATTGGGGTTTTTGGAATAGGAGCCTGTTCTGCTTTCACAGTAAAAACAAATGTACAATACATTTGTTTGAGCTGCTTACAATCTCAGGTGAATGCTGAGAAGAACAGAATGAAACCTGAGGATCCAGTACCAAGCAGAGAAGGCTTAACAGAAAATGAGTCTGGAGGATGTCCTGACCCAAGCAACATAAGACAAATCTGGCATTAAAAGGTGCTAAGAGGATAAGTGTCTATGGTGGTCATTACTGGTGAATGCAATGATCCTAATCTCATTGTCTTCAGAATTATTTTCCAAGCATCACATTTTTCTCTGCCATTCTCTCCTTTGTCCTCTCTTCCTGCTGCTTTCATCTTTTTGATGTGTGCATGATAGGCAAAAGAAGGAGGACGGATGAGAATAGCTAATGCTGAGCAGCAGAAAATATCTGGGAGGAAAAAAGGCTTTTCAGATCTGAAGCTGCCCAGATGCTTTCAGTGCAGTGTTTACCACAGCTGCCTTTTCCCCTGAGAATGCTAGAAAACTATACCAGTGCAGGAGTTGCAGTCCTTCTTCAAAACATGTGGGAATATCTCTTTTGTCTCTAGAAGCTTCAGTTTTCACTGATAGTTTAATATATATTTCTGCGCGCTGGCAGCCCAGAAAGCCAACCATATCCTGGGTTGCATCAAAAGAAGCGTGGCCAGCAGGGCACGGGAGGTGATTCTCCCCCTCTACTCTGCGCTTGTGAGACCCCACCTGGAGTACTCTGTCCAGCTCTGGAGTCCTCAACATAGAAAGGACATGGAACTGTTGGAACAGGTCCAGCGAAGGGCCACTAAGATGATGAGAGGGATGGAGCACCTCTCCTATGAGGACAGGCTGAGAGAGCTGGGGCTGTTCAGCCTGGAGAAGAGAAGGCTCCGGGGAGACCTGATAGCAGCCTTTCAGTATCTGAAGGGAGCCTACAGGAGAGCTGGAGAGGGACTCTTTGTCAGGAAGTCTAGTGATAGGACAAGGGGTAATGGTTTTAAATTGGAAGAGGGGAGATTTAGATTGGATATTAGGAAGAAGTTCTTTACTGTGAGGGTGGTGAGGCACTGGAACAGGTTGCCCAGGGAAGTTGTGGAGGCCCCATCCCTGGAAGTGTTTAAGGCCAGGCTGGATGGGGCTTTGAGCAACCTGCTCTAGTGAGAGGTGTCCCTGCCCATGGCAGGGGGGTTGGAACTTGATGATCTTTAAGGTCCCTTCCAACTCTAACCATTCTATGATTCTATGATATATGGTAGTCCACAGCTCAAAGCTCTAAGAAGAAAATATTTTTTCCAGATAAATACTCACCAGGCATCGGTGATTCTTATTTTGTATTAGAGAAAGGAGAAGAGATTCTCAAAAGAAGAGATGAGCAAAATTCTACACATCAGAGATTTTGACATTTCATTTTCCCAACACTTTTGGGTTGGTGGAGCTTGCTGACCTCTGAGTCCTACTGCCCGATCGAATTTCTTCCTAAGAATAACCAGTAATAACAGAGACCTAATAGAAAACATAAAAAAGCCCACAACCCAAAACCAAAAGAAAAAACCCTTGACATCCAACTGCTGAACAATAGATTGAGCTAATCATTTAAAGAGACTAATTTTAAAGAAGCTACCTATTAAAGAGAAATAAAAAGGTTAACTATGTGTCAGTAAGGAATATTAAGCATCCATGACCCAGGAGAAGAAAAAGAGAGATTGAATTTGACATCTGAGTGAAAACTCATAGAATAAAAACAATTAGGGCATTAATGTAAAAGGATTCAGCATTTTTTAATGTAATTGACCTTTGAAGCCCTATGAATCTCTTTTACTTTTTTTTTTTTTTTTTTTTTTTTTTTTTTTTAAGGTTGCAAAGCATCTCTAAGAGCTCATTTGGGAACATGACAATTTAGAAAATGGATAATGCATTCCTTCGTCTGAGTTTAGTGCAGTTGCAGCCTCCCAGCATTACCCAAGAGATAACACTTCAGTGCTCCTGTTTTGCTGTTTCCCAAACTCAGACAGTTACATCCCTAGATATGTCTAGGAACCCTGGGTGTTTGTGCATCATTATGCTGTCTGCTTCACTCCTTCCTGCTCACAAATTGGAGTAGGTCCATCATCCTTAAAGGCAAGGGATGGAACATGAATCATCTGTTCTACTAACTTTGAGAAAACCATTAAGTGCTGTAGAGTTTCAGAAGCAGCTTTTAATATATCCAGCAGATCATCCTCAGATGCAGCCTGATGTAATGGTTTCCATGGACAGTAAGTGTGCTAATGAAACCGTAGATAATGAATAACAAGATTCCAGTAGGATATTACAGTAATAGAGGCTTTGGGCGGGGGCATGTCAATCCTGTTGACACCCATTTATGATGCTTCATTGATGCAAAAATAGCAAAGGGCAAGGTGGGATGCAAGTCCTCAATGCCTTCTCTGGAAGTTTTGGCTGCATGAAAAGAAACATGGCCAGCAGGTTGAGGGAGGTGATTCTGCCCCTCTACTCAATTCTTGTGAGACACCACCCAGAGTACTGCGTCCAGCTCTGGGACGCCCAACATAAGAAAGACATAGACCTATTGGAGCAGGTCCAGAGGAGGGCCACAAAGATGATCAGAGGGTTAGAGTACCTCTGCTGTGAGAACAGGCTGAGAGAATTGGCGTTGTTCAGCCTGGAAAAGAGAAGGGAAGACTTTATAGCAGCTTTCCAGTGTCTGAAGGGTGCCTACAAGAAAGCTGGAGAGGGACTTTTTACAAGGACATGTAGTGATAGGAGGTAGTGGCTTCAAACTGGAAGAGTGTAAATGTAGATTAGATATTAGGAAGACTTTTTTCACTCTGAGGGTAGTGAGGCACTGGAACAAGTTGCCTGGGGAACTTGTGGCTGTCCCATCCCTTGAAGTGTTCAAGGCCAGGTTAGATGGGGCTTTGAGCAACCTGGTCTAGTGGGAGGTGTCCTTGTCGATGGCAGGGGGGTTGGAATTATATGATCTTTGAGGTCCTTTCTGACGTAAACCATTCTATGATTCTATGAAGTTTCTTAATGCGCTTTAATGTTAGCGTATAACTTAGTGACATTTGGTCATCAAAAGGACTGGGTTCAATTTCTTATGAGACACTGAGACAAATAAGATATTTTCAGCTCAAGTCATTATCCTCAGATGTGAGCAATATTTCTCTTCTAGAAAGTACTCAGGCTATGGCTTGAACATGAGCAGAACTTCATGTATTGGAAAGGAACCGCAAAGTCAGAAGGGTAAATTATTACTTAAGAAATACCATGAGAGACTGCTGTTGCTGAGGGATCCCAGCAGCAGGGACTTATTTTTCTTTTTTTTTTTGCTGATGAGTATCTGCTGAAGGGGCAGAGCAGCCTCCACTTCTTCCACTTGAGCATTCCTATTCAAAGACTTGTAATTATGCAGATTTAATTCAAGCTAATTACAAATAGAAGATTCTAATGTCTTTATCGATGTTTTATTTTAGTCCACCACCCATACTGTTTTTTTCTTACCAATCTTCTACCTTGACCCCTTCTTTGAGGGCGCTAGCTCCTCTTGACACAGAGCCAAGTGTCCATCTCATATTTAATATTCCCAGTGTACCTGCTCTGCATTGTACAGAGTACTGTACAGGAGAGACAGATCAGCTAGCTTTACATGGGCTCATTTGAATGTTTGGGACTGCATAAAACACATGAAAGCCCACCTCTCTTTCTCAATTCTAGTTGCTACATATGTTTTTTTCATGATTTAAATCTCCAATTAATTTAGTCATGTTTAAACCACCTTCCCACATGTTTCTTTCTAGACACCAAACTTCTCCCATCACCTGGCCACGTACAGTGGATCAAATTTTGTTTTTCACACTGTTTTCATTTTATATAACAAGGGCAAAGATTTAAGGTGTGCAGGGCATCCACAGGTCTGTGAGTGACTTTGGATAGCCTGTGAGGACATCTAGGGGAACAGTCAAAGAACTGATGTCTGGTTTGGACTAAAAAGTTTGTCAGGAAGATCCAGTTACACATCTAGTCCAAGACAGAAACTGTTAATAAGACTCTTGATTGAGGTTAGGTAGTTTCTGCTCTGAGGACTGAAGGTGTTAAACCTCTTTACCCTGAAGGAGAAAAAAAATGCGAGTCATTCTGTAAACTTTTCATTGACCAAGAGGATAATGAATTGACACATAGATGTGGGCTACCAGGAGGAGGAAGTAAGCTGGTTGCTCCACCAAGCCTTATTTTAAACTCAGTATAATGTTATATGCATGATGGCAGCATGTCAATATTTAGGAAATGTTGCTATGAATAAATGCAATGCATTAGACTGCAGAAGGGTCTCCTGGAGGAATTGCTGAAAACATTGCATCTTGAGACCACAACTTGCAAACCACACTAGACATAACCTCCCATAATATATTAAAAAGACAGACGTAGTAATGTGGGAGAAGAAAATATGGTTCAATTAGATCTCTAATTTCTAAGCAGTAAAAATGAGAACCTTGTTCTAATATAAAAGCTAAAAGAACAGGAACTGGATCAGACTGTGAGATACTGATTCTCCCTTTAAAAAAAAAAAAAAAGACAAAAAAGAAAAAAAAAAGATAATTCATTTCCTTCCAGGAAAATGACAAATTGTTTCAGTACACTTGATATGAATAATTCAAAAATAACCTTATTCACATAAGTGAGAGGATTCATATTGTGCAGCCCTATTTGTATAATCAATGGAGCCAGTTTAGCCAAAAGTAATTAGCTAAGGGTGTTTTCAAAGTCTATATCAGAGCCAAAGAATAAATCTGAATCACTTGAATCCTGATGTAGTTCCTTAAGTTCAGGGAAATTATCTCCTCTTTGTTTGAAGCTGATCTGTCTGTTACATTGCAGTGGTCAAAGGTAATGTGTTTTTTTCCAAGAAGAAGAGAAGAAAATATTTAATAGTGGTAGAAATGGTCGCATTTATTTTCTATATCTGATGAATATAAATTTTTTTTTATAAGACTGAAATCTCTTATGATTGACTGTATTTCGAAATAAGATTTTTTAGATTTTCTTGGAGAGCTTTTGCTTGCATCCACATAACAGAAAATAGATTTTAGTAAGATAACTTAGGAACTCAAAGACAATGCATAAATGTTTTGGTATCTTAAAACCCTATGGAACAACTGTTCCAAAGGTTACTCACGTTATTTTTGAGTCTCATTGTTCCTTTTCTTTCCACATCTTTGGGATCATACATAATACATTTTTAAGAGGGAAAAAAAAAAAAAGCAACCAACAAAAGCCCACAGAAATTTGGGAATGAAAGCCCTCAAAGATTGTAACAGTTAAAATATTAGTGATGTACTGACTCACAAGATTCAAAACCGACTTATGGGGAAATTATAGAATTTTATGTTTATGTTAAGTTATACCATATTTGAATGAGGTTTTAACATGAAATATCTAAGGAATTATGTTGTCCCACTTAATAATCCAAATAAACTCAGTGGATAAAAAAAAGAAGTGTTTTATCAATGAAGAGGGCTGTATTTTTTATACATAAATGTGGGAATAGTTCATTTTAGATAAGGGTGTGAATTCCTTCCATGTTTGGGGAAATGATTTTACTTACTGTAAACAGTATGTCTAAAAAAATTTTTTCACTTTGTGTATAGGTGAAACCCCACACATCATCTAGCCATTTGCTGCTATGCGAGTTGAGTATCTCCATGATCCAGACAACTTACATAACTTTTTTTAAACTGAAGCAAAGAAATTATTCATAATGACAAAGAAGGGAACTGACCCAGTTTACCTGAAATGAGATTCCCCTCCTTCCCCCCAGCAATAGCTGACACCAGCAAGTTTCACTTCAAACTGGGGTTAAAGCAGTTTCTTAAAACAGAAGAACAAACTCACAGAATGAACTGTTGCAAATGGGAAACAGACATTTTAAGCAAATGACAAGTTTGCTTTTTTAAAGCTGATGTTCTGAAGCTGATTACCCTCGTTGGTTATTTATATCTAAATGCCTCCACTCTTTAATAGTGTCCATTTATATTTCAAGTGCCCTAGATACACAATGCTGGTGTTACATGGCTGTTCCACATGTGTCATAATTGAATTACTGGAACAAAATACAGGCAAGAGTTGTGGCTTCTGATCTTATATAGTTATTGCAGCCTAACAAGGTCAGTGGAGATTAATCGTGAAATGAGGGCTTGTTCCATTTGAGGAGGAATACACCCCAGATGATAACAATGAAGCACTGTCCTGTACCACTTTTCAACGACGTGGCTGTTTTACCCTCATGTGCTCCTAATTTTATGCAGGTGAGACCTGCACAACAGTGTTGTCCAGCACAGCACTGGCTGGTGCTGACTTGGAGGCACAGGAGTTGGAAATGACAGTTTCCCAGTCTTGACTTGCAGATCGTAAGAGCACTCTGAGAGACAGTTAAGCATTTTGGGGAGAACCAATTTGCTCTTTCACCTTATGTTGGGAAAAGCATCTTTGGAAATCCTTCATATGTAGTTCTGGGGAGGAAGGAACTAGGAGCCTGTGATGTCATTAGCCCATCGTTAAAACATTCACCGGTAACAGGGGAATTGTTAGACTGGGACAGAGAATAGAGGTTTCCTTCAACTGCAGAGATTACAGAAAGTCCAATCATCAGAATATTGGGTACTATAAAGTAGGTTTTCTCTCACTGGGAATTTTATCCTGAACACAAAAAATCTTTTCTGATTAAACTTCAGTTGACACATTTCGTCATGAAGTGATTTGGTTAGGACAGAGTAGCATATTCTAAAGAGAACCATTTCAATAAAAAAAGATACATCTATGCATCTCTGACAATAATCAGAGCTGTAATCTTGCAACTTTTACAAAAATAGCTCCACAACAGGCAGATGTGGGATCATCTGTTTCCTCCATCCCCTGCTGTGTCCTCTTTCTAAAAAGATACAGTTTGGGATATAATACAGTAGTCCCTCATTGCCAGTCCTACATTCAAGACATTATTAAATTTGAATGACTTACAGCATTTGAATTTGCATCCACATTCTAGAAAACACAAGGAATTCTTGTGTGACCTCTGATCTCCTAGAAATACTCTTCCTAAGGTAGCTCCGAGGAGAGTATCTGGTGTGGCCACAGCCGCTCCAGATAGCCGCCTTTTCGTGCCCAGTCTGGTCTCCCAGTTTATAATATTCTCTTCCACTCCCACAGGTTTTACTCTCTCAGTTTGTTTTGCTGTTATTTCAACTCAGAAATATATATGTTTTCTTAAGTAACATAAATTGCCTTAATGATCATCTTGTTTGAGAACAAATATCAGCCTATGACTTACTCAGAGTTAACTGACTTGTGGATTTACTTTATTTATTTATTTATTTTAATTAGGGTGGTAGGAGGTTGTTTCACTGGAAGATACAATCTGTAACTTCTCTTTCTATCCTGATTATCTTGATGGCCATATGCATAGCTGTAATGTGTGCATGGTATATACATGCATTCTTATAAACGAATAGGCGTTACAGCCTGAAATAAGGCATCTCACAGTCCGAATGGCATTCTGATGTCAAACAGGGAAAAAGAAAATGAACTTGATGGATAATTTCTCATTTTACTTGGTTGATATCACATTTTTAACTTTAGTAAAATTTCTTTCAGCTACTGAGGGAGATATTTAAAAAGATAGCAATACATGTTTGTGCTCTACTCTGTAGGAAATTTTGGGAAAGGTTAACAGAGGGTGATCGCATGGCAACTTGTTGGGTATAAAAGGTTGCACAGAAATTGAGTTTATAAGGGCCAAGAGATAAAGACATGTTTCTGTAGCTTGTAAGCGTGGGTGACACACCTCTCAACTGGCAGGTCTGGGAGTCCCCGAGCTCTATAATGAATAATGTGTGACATGAATTTCCACTAAGATAGAGTGGAAAAGTGCTGAGACCACAACATGATGGAGTCTCCTGCTGGTGCAGCTCACCCTCCAGTTAACCTTGGGGAAACGCTTTGAAACGGTACCAGAATAACAAGGAGTCCAGTTCTTTGTATGTCAGCGGTGTGTCAGCCACTGACTTAGCAACATTTCACAACAATGTTCTTTGCTTAAACTTTTATATTCCACTAAGAGAGGACTACTGAGGAAAACAGCACCTTCAAGTGGTCATTGTCCTTTTTCAGCTTTATTTTTCCAAGGAGAAAGCAATCACTATTTTCCCCTGAACCCCAGGGTCTAAAAACATTGCTCTGCTGTAATGACCTAGAAAAAGCTTGACTTGTTCACATGAGTTGCTGGATCATTGTTGTCAAAGGCTCAAAAATCAGTTCTCAATTTCCCACAGTGTTGTGGAAAGATACTGACCAAAAATGAAAAAAAAGCATGATAGAAAAAAAAAAAATAAGATGAGCTTAAAGGTCTTTCAGAATATTTTACATTTACCATTACATAAATGTTATAATTTTCAGAATAAACATTTTAGGACAATAGCTGGCAACACAAAATACTGATGCAGATTCTTTAGGCTAATTTTTATAATTGACTCTATAATTGTGACAATTCATATCCAAGAAGAGAAGGCTAAACCCCACGAATTTAAACTGTGTCAATAATATTACAAAATACACTTATTCCATATTTCTTACATGTTTAGGATGCCTATAAGGAAACTTTTCCCTTCAGGGAAACATAAGATCAGGTTCCTACATTTATCAAGGAGTTTGTTGAACTTGGCTCCAAGAGTATGAGAGGAGCTGATTACAGGTGTTGACACATTATCTCACTGTATTACTATACAAAGTGCAAGTATGGTTACTTAGGCATTTACTGTTATCCCATTTCATTCAAGCTTGGAAACCTAGCAAGGGAATAGAATATGCATTAAAAGGGCTCATAGACATAAATTCCCTTACAAAAAATAAGGTAGGTAAGCAGACAGGGATTCTACATCCCAACTTTTTCTTGTCTCTCATTTTTAAGAAGGCCGATTTCATTTCAATGATTTGTGTGGAGAGAAAGGTTTGAAAAAATTAGTGCAAGAATGTATTTTAAGAAATTTATAAACCCAAGAAAATCTAGCTTCCAAATTTAAGCTGTTCTATGCTGTGTGAACTCTTTTGAAGTCAAGTCTGACTGATTTTTTTTTACTTTATGTATATTGCAACAGGATTTCTTTGTACTGTGACTCCCTCTCTCCCAGTGAAAAACATGCACTTTTTATGTTCATATGCACACTTTGTCCCCTTTGCCTTACGCAGTGGAATACTGACAGGATAATCCTTTGGTGATTAGGTTTCACGCCAGACTTTCTCCATCCCTTCTGCCTCCAAGGGCTCGTGTAAACAAATTGAGATGCTTTACACAGCCTGTATTTATGGACACCATTGCAACTCAAAATAAGAAGTAAGGAAGAGGTCAGGCAATCGCAATGCCTCCCTTCATCTTCTTGAATCCTTTGTCCAGACTTTTGTTCATCTTCCCCATCTCCCTTGCCCCTGTGACACATCTCCATCTCGTTGCTTGGTAACCTCCCAGCACTACTGTGCATGCCGGCATCAACTGCTCCCTGCTCCCCCTTCCACTTGCTCAAAACACCGAGACACAGTCTAAAATCGGATGAGATTTTCTTCTCTCCATTTCTGACAGACAAACCAAATTCCGAGTAAATGTTGAAAGCTCTGTTAGAGGATAAATTCTCAATTAAGGAAAAGAAACAGAGGAAGCTACACATTTAGAAGCAGGTGATTAACAACGCAGGACTTCTACATGTCAATTATTTCAGACAGTCAATGAAAACCCAGCGACCATGAAAAAAATGGAAAAGGTGAAAAGAAAATAAAAAGAAAATAAAATAAGAATGGAGAGAGAAAGAAATTGTTTATTACTTGTATAATACCTATGGCTAAAGATCTAGCTGGATATGAAGCCCTAATAAGTCAGCTATTACACAACAAAAATAAAGCAAATGTTATCCTGGAGAGGCAGCATTTTAAAAAGATTGTCTAAATGTTTTAAGCATCAGGATGTGATCTTGCCACAGGACACTATATCTCCCCTTCCTTCTTATATGCCAATTTATATATAAATTGGCAGCTTCTGATGCATTTTATGCTTGCTGTTAGTATTCATATTATTACTGACGATTATAGATTAATATATTTATTTCAAGAACAGCTTTTTAATCTCATATTTAACAGGAAAATGGCAGGATTGAGACACCTGCAGGTGGAAGTGGGATTTTAAGTCTCTACGGAACCTGAGTGGTGAAATTGGGCATTTTAACAGAGTGGGGTGCTTCCAGATATCAATCAGATCCAGAATGGAGGGAAAGCACAGTTTTGGACTGAGCTGTGTCCTGTGGTAGGGAAGTTGGAACTAACTGGAAAGGGGTCTCTCTGGCATGGGGCAGCCCCTGGCCTCTTTCTACACAAGCCACCTCTGCAGAGCTCCCCTGCCAGCACCTGAGCATGGACACTGGAGACATTGACCTAAATGTCAATACCTAAAGGCAGAGGACGTAACACAAGGATGTTTTGTATAGCATTAGACCCCTATATTTCAGCAGCTAAATTATACCTCTAGAATTAGCTCTTTTTTCAGAGTAAGACAACTAAATTTTGGCGTTGGTGTATACAATTCTACATACTCTATCTAGGACTGCACGCTCATTATAGTCAATACAGATTGAGTAACTGGAGCCCATCTTTCAGCTGAGCAGGCAGTAGGTAATTATTTTAGATAAGTTGAATTGCAGTCTGGGCTCCATTGGCCGTATTGACCACAGGCTTGATTCCGTAGCCTAGGAACATCTTACAAGCTTTAAGGTATCCTCCCTCACCTACAGCTGTGTCTCCAGAAAGGTTTACATCTCTTGCAAACAATCTGTCACACTTGCCAACCGCATGGAGATGCCTTGAATAATCTACAGTGAGATTGTAGGGACACTTGAAATCATAGAGTCTAACCTAGAGAGTAGAAAGGAACCCTGCAGGATTTCTGGGGCAAAAATGTGGCAGAATTTATCAGTAATGTAGTAGTAAAGGAAGGGAAGGACGTCTGATGTCCCAGTAATGACAATGGAATCTCTGAAGTGAGATGGATCTCTGTGTGTGTGTATATCTCATCTACCTTCTTTTAAGTGCAAACGAAAACCAAAACCCACATTCCTTTTATATTCAACAGACCTTAAGGTTCACTGCCAACATGTCCATGCTGCTGCTTAGCCATCTCAAAAGTAAGATGTAGAGAAGGTGCTGAGAGCTCTGGGGCCCTGTCAGTAAGTGAAAGACCAAGTCATGTATATTCCCTTCCTTGGTCAGTAAGGAGTTGTACCTTCATTGCCCTCATAATCTTCCTACACTTCACAGACTGTTTTTAGGATAATTTATCCTTCCCCCCCCCCCCCCCCCCCCCCCCCCTCTCCC
>VZSF01006295.1:35080-72226 GCA_013398295.1 Chionis minor
CGCCCTCTTTCTTCCTTTATTTTGTGAAAAGCACACACATGCCAACACAAAAGGTGGGCATGACTTTTTTTTTTTCATAAAATAAAAAAACGTAAGGGAGAAGGGGGAAAAAAAGGACAAACAATATTCTTTTTGTAGTCTTTTGATTAAAAGCATTAACAGCAACTTCACCTAAGGAAAGCTGTATTTTACAGAGCACCTGTATAAACACCATATGTTTATAGGCTTTCTCCTTCTAAGTTTCTGTATTTTTCTAAAAAAGAAGCTTTGATTGTTTCAAACTGTTCCTGTATCTCATGACACTAATTATAGCTGACACAGTGTGAATGTCATTAAAGGTGAGGAAGGACCAAAAGATACAAAAGTATAAAAAAATCCCCTTTCTTTCAGAGAAATGAAGTGATTCATATCTCATCAATTATTCCTCTGTGGGATTTTTGACCTGAGTAGAAAAGACCTCCTTTTTGGAACATATGGGTGAGTCAAACTGCAATAGGAAGAAAGCACATGTCTCAGTAATTTAGTTTCAATTGCTCATTTATATCAATAAAAAAAATACTGTAAACAATGCAGTTGGATTTTTTTTAGCAATGCACCAGAATAGCTGTAAATGTCTACATGAATATACAATAGGATCTGTCTGATACATCTCATTTATGCTTTTATGATTTTGCAAGGAACAATGCAAGTCTTATTAGATTCTTCTGCATTAACTTAATGGGGAGAAACAAAATCCCAACATCTTCCTTCCCCAACGAAATCTGACTACAGACTGCAATAGGATAAGAATAAATTGCAGCACATATCACCCTCCCAAATTTCCTGCCATATTTAACAAGTTCCATACTGATAGAAACAAGCATTAATATGGACTGGCAAGCTTGTAGGAAAGAAACTGTAAAGCCACAAATGACATCATGACTATCTTTGTTCACTGCAACTCTGCTGAAATTTTTGATCTGCAGTCTTTTCCTGTTAGCTGTATGACAAAATATATTCTACATAACCAAACTAATTCTACAATAAAATTATAACCAATAAAACTAAATATTTCTCTTATTCTAAACATAGTTTACTTGTCTGAAAATGTAAGGAAGAAGTAAATGTGATATTTCTCGAAGATATTTGCAAACCAAGGAAGAGTTAATTATTTTATTCTGTATGCACTGAGTATGGAATACATAAACTAATTATGGTTTAAAAGAACAGACTTGTTACTTTTAAACTCAATGGCAAAAATCCACAAAAACATTAAAAGTGACTGTGCTGGATCAGAAAACCATCCATTTAGTCCTCCATTTTGTTTTCAGCCACAGCTGAAAATGGGTTCATAGGAACAAGTATGAGCAGAGGAAGCAATGGTGGTGCTTCCATCCTATGCCTCTGTTTATTCTATTCATTAACCCCCAACGGAGCCTTCCTCTAGTTGTCCAATCTCCCTTTAAACCAGTGAAATTGTCTTTCACCCATAGATACCCTTTCTCAAGGAGTTTCCCAGATCTACAACCCATCATATGAAGAACCAAATCCTCCTTTGTTCCTCTTGAACTCTTACTAGCTTAATTTAATTGCCTCTAGTTCTTATATAGAAGGCACAATCAAATGTTACTTCCTGTCTGTTTGGTTTGTGCCACTCATGACTTTGTGAACTCTGTCATATCCCCTTTAAATGACCTCTTTTCTAAGCAGAAGAATTTCAGGCTACTAGAGGAGTTGTTGCACCACCATTTCTCATAAGAAAACTCTTCCATGTCTTTGATCGTACTTGTTCCTTTCCCTGATTCTTTTCCTGTTCTAATATACCTTTTGAATGAGGGGAACAGAAACTGCACACTGTATGTGAGTTGCGGATTAACCATGAATTCACCAAAGGAGCAGTCTGACTGCTAGCATGGACTCATTCATCACATCAGTCCTGTTGAATGCCATATTAAGATCTTCAAATTTCCAAATTGTTCTCTAATATGGAAATACTGACTTAGTGATGGCAGTTTTCCTATTGACTTTAATGGGGTTTTTTGTGTGCCAACCTTGAATTTATTCGGTTTGGGAATGATATCTGTGTATATATCAAAGGATGGGAAGGGGAGTGGTGATTATGAGGATGTGTTGGATAGTGTGAGACATGAGCATGACATAAATGGTGTGGAATAAGGGGTGGAAATTGTACTGGTTTTGGCTGGGATAAAGTTAATTTTCTTCATAGTATCTTTCTTCATAGTGCTGTATTTTGGATTTGTGATGAAAACTGTTAATAATGCGCTGATGTTTCAATTACTGCTGAACAGTGCTTACACAACATCAAGGGCTTTTCTGTTTCTTACGCTGTCCCACCAACGAGTGGTCTGGGCGTGCACAAGAAGTTGGGAGGGGACACAGCTGGGATAGCTGACCCCAGCTGACCCAAGGGGATATTCTATACCATATGATGTCATGCTCAGCAATAAAACTGGAGGAAGCAGGATGGGGGAATGTTTGGAGTTAGGACATTTGTCTTCCCAAGTAACTGTTACATCTGATGGAGCCCTGCTGTCCTGGACATGGCTGAACACCTGAACATGACTGCTGATGGGAAACAGTGAATGAATTCCTTGTTTTGCTTTGCTGGCACATGTGACTTTGCTTTATCTATTAAATTGTCCTTATTTCAACTCACAAGGTTTCTCACTTTTACCCTTTCAATACTCTCCCCCATCGCACTGCAAGGGAGTGAGTGAGCGGCTGTGTGGTGTTTTGCTGCTGACTGGGGTTAAACCAAACAATCAGTCAAGACTATGCCAGACAACGAGTGTCCCCCTCTCTCAGGCAATTCATGATTGTGGTGGGAATTCACAGGGTAGGCTGCTGGTTTGTTTCTGTCTAAATAATTTCTATAATCACAGGTATAGGGGTAGCCAGCATATCCAACATATTTTGTAGAGTTTGGTGCCTTTTTTTAACTGCTGTTGAGGGTATGTCAAACTGATAACACTACCATGGGATAACCCATACAGTCTTCTCCTCATGCAAATTTACTCACCTTCAGTCAGTTTTCCCTTTCTGAGGGGTAGTTCTAAAATGCCAGAAAAATGGTTTGATAATTTCCCAATCATCCTTGAATCTGTAAGAGATCACGATTCCCAGATGCAACCAGATTAAGGATGTGTTGATGAGAGTATCCAAATTCCTAGCAGTCAGGTTGCAATAGTAACTAAGACTAGTCCTTTTTTGCCCCCCATGAATGAAGAGAGTGTTAAGCTAAGAAAATGAAAGTTATCTCCCCCTCTCCATTTTTCTTTCTTTTTACTTTCTTGAATTCATGCATTGAAATTTAAAAATCTCCAATTTTGATCCAGGCTGCAAGTTTAAGATGATATCCTTCAAGTATTCACTATGATCTTCTCAACTAGCAAATGCATGAAACTGCTCTGTGTCCTTTTAAATCATTCATTTCATAATATTCATATTTCCTTAATAATATCTTCTACAGTGAGTAAAAGACTGCTTAAGTGAGCTTGTTATTACTCATTATTGCTTTAATTTGTATTTTTTCTCCTGTAAGGTGCCACTCCGTAATTCCTGTAAGATTACCTCTGTCTATCTGTAGAAAAGAAAACAATGGAAAAACAGAAGGCAAAAAGAGTTTTTAGGTCTGAGATACCAGATTTGCTGTACAAAAAGGTACACTTCATAGAGGCATGAAAAGATATGGTAGAACACAGTAGAATCGTAGTGACATATGATCCACTATCCTCTGGGTTGAATTCACAGGGCTGTGGTACTGATTTTCTGCGACAATTCTTGAGCAAAAATAAGTAAATGAGCACTTTTACTCATTTATTTGAAGAAAGAGCAAAAAGCCATTAAAGTTAGGCCTGCTCCTAGAATGTAAAAGTTAATATCCTGGAAAGTTATTTTCTCTGTTTTAAGGTACAAAAATTAGTTCTGTTTCCTGAGCCTTTTTCCTATGACCACCACCATGGCATTGTGCTAAATGTTATTCATCACAAAATCAATCTCCCTTCTCTTCATCAAAAGCCAGTTTTGAGCTTTTCTAGGCAATGCAGGTGTTACATTGTACATTGTGATCGCCTGAAGGGAGGGCAGCAGTTGCCAACAGTTGCCACAAAACTAGCTAAAATGCTGAAATCTTTTTCTATATTTGGAAAAGGAAATTGGTTTTTTCCAGTCAAGTAAGGGTAATTCAGATTTTTTAGTGTGACTGCTGTACTAATGATAAAAGGAGTCTAAAAATGGACTTCATATCCGCGCAACTAAATCCTCACCTGACATTAGTCAGCAGAACTTCATTGCCTCTGGAACAAACACAAAAACTGGATAAGAATTTGAGTCAGATTTTTTTTCCCCCCTTTAATTGGACTTTATTCTCCTTTCATCTTTCACCTTCTCCTTCCTTCCCACCTACAAATGCTTTCCATATATGAACAGACAAACCTTTGAATATTCTAGCCATATTTTCAGGGTTCAGCTGGTTTTAAAGTTAAGCAAAACATGTTCAGACAGCCTTATTTACAGACACTACTCCCCTACTCCCCTCCCAAGTAATGACTTTCTATTTCAACAACTCATTCTAGACTACAAAACCAGATGGATTTCTCTCTACTACATTAGTGAATGTATTCTTGATTGGAAAGTAGCAATCATTGAATACATCATGTACAATGACACCGGGGAGGGAATTGATCTTTATTCTCCCCAGTGAAGCGTGTTGGAGCACCTGTTTCCTATCTTGAAAATGTTTATGACAACTGCCAAAGAAGTTAGTGCTGAAACAGCATCATGAAGTTGTTATCCTTCTTGGCCACCTGTTAAAAAAAAATATCTGGCGAGGCAATTCCAGACCTCAGCTGGTCCAAGGGACATTACCCCTCTCCATACCAACAGAGAAGTTTTCTTATTCATGAAAAAGTCTGCTATTTGAGGGAAAGGGAAGAATAAAGGGAAAGGTTCTAGTTTATCAAAGCTTTCTGTTATGGCAAAGAGTCTCCTGCGCTGGTTAAGATTCACAGTAAATACCAGAAGTGAATTTGAATCTGACTACTGGTGTATTTAAAGGGAATAATTTGAGCTTCATTCCTTGCAGGTAGAAACCATATACTTTTTGCTTGAGCTACAGTCAGAAATGGGATTCAGAAAGCTTTCTCAGTATGGCTTTGTGCACTTTGGATTTTATTGCCTACGTTAAGTAACTATCCATTATCTATCTCAAATGCAGACGCGTGTATTTAGTCAGATGAGTTCTGGTCTCCATACTGACTGAATGAGAAACACATTGTATATAGAGTGCATAAGACAAACTCACACTGAACACTTGCTATCAGGGTGAGATGAGGTTGTCACCTCTGCCACTTAATGTGTTTTCTTCCCGAATGGAAGAAAAAGAAAGATTGGTGATAATTGGTTTTGGAGAATTCCACTAGCTCCAGTGTTGACATTAAACCTGTGCAAATAACTGCATTTTGAATGAGCTGGAATAAAAAAGAAGAAAATATTCAATTGATTTAAAGTTACATTATTCAACTATTTTGTGAAAATTTGAACTTCTTTGCACTGGATTGAAACTTATACCACAACACAAATCAATGTGTTGTTTAATTTGCTTGTCCTTTGTTTTTATTAAAGTTTGACTTATTGTAGTCAAATATATCGAATATTTTTCATTATTTATAAACTAATGTACTGCTAAATTTGCAGCTTGATTTCTGTTGACTCAATTAAACAATTTTGTTAAAAAAATTCTCAAACCTACTTAACTGCAAGACTTCACTATATAGTTTTTTTCTTGAGATCGTTATATACAAAGGCAGTAAATCAACTAAGACTTTCTCTGTCTATAGAAATATAGTCTGTCTTAAATAGTGATCTCTGGCCTTTCAGACATAAGAGTGTTTATTTTTATACTGAAAATAGCTACTTCCCTTCTAAATTTTGTGGAAAATATTGATTTGGGATCTCAGGCTTCAATTACTACTGGCAGGTGCTAATGTTGTGTGGGGACCACTATATAAAGACAGCAATCAGTTGTTTAAAAAGATCAGTTGCACAACTGGGTATACTTAGAACTTTTCTGACAGATTTTTGAAATGTTTTGATAGTGTTTATTGTACAGTAAGACAATAAAACTTGGGTGTCACAAGCAACTGCATGAAATTCAAAGAAAGATAGAATATTAGGAAATATTTTTTTGTCTCTGAATTCAATAACTAGTGATTCTTCTATTAGTAGTTCGCATGTCTTGTCATAGACAATAATAAATCACAATTAATGCCAGCCTGTCAGTTTTTGATTATATGTGATTGCTTCTTGACTATTTCTTAACTCTTCTGTGGAGTGATCAGGAGAGATCACAGCATAAATAGGCCAAAATAGAAGTATCTTCCTCTCATATTACAGATGAGGAACTGAATCTTATATGTACTGCTCAGTGTGAGGAAACAAATACATTAATAGGTTTAAAGATTGATAAACACATCACTTAATTATTTCTAAATTACTCCAATCTTAAAGCAATGTGCCAAGTGAATTTGGTATGGTATGTAGATTTTATTTAGCTATGTTGATTTCATTGATGGAGTAAAGCAAACAAAGGCAACAAAGGGGAAAAATCACCAAAAACTGTGACTAGTAATCTAACACATAGTAAACAAGAAGCAAAGTACTAATACAGGGAATTTCACCACACCCCACTAGGAACTCAACTATTACGAGTATCATCACTTGATATGAAGAGTCCATGAAAAAAGTTTTTATAAATCATTCAGAGTACATTTAGTTTGTATATTATTATATTGTTGTGGAAGGATCTTAGAAGAAATGTGATAGAAAAATTTGAAATATTTTGAGATGACATTTGATTGATCTTGAGGAAAATATATTGTGGAGAGTAATATTTCCTTTAAAGGGTAATAGACTTTAGTCTATTATAATAGTGACCAACAAGGTCTGTCTCCCATGTCTGTCTTCTCTGGTTATATTTACAGATTTTCTTCCCTTTTTCTCCCTCTTTCTACCCTTCTCCAATAGTTATTTGAAGTATATAAATATGTAGATGCTTAATGGATACATGAAAAATCCCACTGTCAGCCAGAGGAAAACCACTCCTATTTTACCACCATTCTGTGTGCCCAGCTGACAAAAATATATTAGTTTGTAAAGCTGGGAGGAGACAAAAACCATAAAATGTTTCCATTTTCAAATAAAAGTTTTCCAAAAGCTTTCCAAAATTGAGCATGGAAATGAGAAAGAGTGTCATCATGCCAAATATAATAGTGGCCAGACTCCTTGCCCTTGATCATTCTCTAAATAATTAGCTCTAATACAAACTCATCTATGAGCAAGGATGGAAATGTGGCGGGTGAGTTTGCTATCAGGAATAAGAAGAGAGCTGAACTCGGGTGGCTGGAATTTGCAACTGCCAATAATATGAACATTTCTAATTTGTTCTTTTGTCACTCATAAGGCAGAGTTGTGAAGACCCAGGTTTGGCACGTCTATAGAGCATGTCCTTGTTACTGGCTGTTGACAGTCAATGGTCCTTGATGTATGACTTCTCAGAAATGCTGAGCGTGATATTGACTGGCCACTTCTGCTGATGAACTGGCACCTTAGCCTTTAGTGTCAGCCAGTTCATTTGCCAAAATGAGTCTAGTTCCACCAAATCTACTATTAAAATTAAACAATTGTCTGGTTATTTGTTTTAAACTGTGAAAGACTGTCAGTGCATAGGAAACTGAATGCTTCGTTAAATGATGAAGGAGTGAGTTCAAGTCACTGACAATTTTAACAGATACTGGGTCCTCTGCCCTTGACATTTCAGAAAAAGATTGGCGAGAAGGTGCTCACAAGAAAAAAATGAGGCTGAAAAACTGAATCTCTCAAGAGGAAGAAGGAAGAAAGTTAGTGCTGGATTGATTTAAATTTGGAATACTGAATAAGAAAAGTTAAAAAAAAAGGGCACCTCTGAGAATGACATTAGGCAGTTAAGTCAGAAAATGGACTCAATTTACATCATCTTTAATTGGCTACTGATGATCTGTGTTGCAAGGTGTGTTACATTGTCCTGAAAAGAACTGAAATGTAAATATTACCTGGAATTAATGGTTGCTATTAAAACATTCTCCTTAATTGTTTGCTTTAAGCATTTTTTTTCTTGAATAAAGACTGAAACTTCTAATAGAAAATACTTTTTTTGTATCAGCATGCACATATAGATTGTTGTCACAGCTTAAAGGTTTGTAAGGTATCAGGGTGTGATGACACAGTGCCAGAGCTGCTACAGTGTGGTGGGGTGACCCAGGCTGGATGCCTGGTGCCCACCAAGCCACTCTGTCACTCCCCCTCCTCAGCTGGAGAGGGTAGAGAAAGTAAAACAAAAGTTTCGTGGGGCAAGATAGAGACAGGGAGAGATCAGTCACCAATTACTGCTATGGCCAAAGAAGACTCAAGTTGGGGAAATTGTTTTAATTTATTACCAATCAAATCAGAGTAGGATAATGAGTAATAAACCTAAATCTTAAAAACACCTTCCCTCCACCCCTCCCTTCTTCCCAGGCTTAACTTTACTCCTGATTTTCTCTGCCTCCTCCCCCTGCGTGGTGCAGAGGGGTGGAGAATGGGGGTTACAGTTAATTCATCACACATTGTCTGTGCTGCTACTTCCTCCTCACGTTCTTCCCCTGCTGGAGCTCCAGCATGGGGTGCCTCCCACATGAAAGTCCTCCACAAACTTTTCCAACATGAGTCCTTCTCATGGGCTGCAGTTCTTCATGAACTCCTCCAGCGTGGGTCCTTTCCATGGAGTGCAGTCCTTCAGAAACAGACTGATCCAGTGTTGGTTCCCCATGGGGTCACAAATGCTGCCAGCAAACCTGCTCCAGTATGGGGTCCTCTCTCCACGGGTCCACGGGTCCTGCCAGGAGCCTGCTCCAGCATGGGCTTGCCATAGGGTCACTGCCTCCTTTGGGTGCATCCGCCTGCTCTGGTGTGGGGTCCTCCATGGTCTATAGGTGATATCTGCTGCACCATAGACCTCCATGGGCTGCAGGGGTACAGTCTCCCTCACCATGGTCTTCACCACGGGCTGCAGGAGAATCTCTGCTCCAGTCTGTGGAGCACCTCCTCACTTTCCTTCTTCCCTGACCTTGGGGAGTTGTTTCCGACAACATGCAGAGTTGTTTCTCTCACATATTCTCACTCCTTTCTGCCATTACAATTCCCATTGTGTAGGTTTTTTTCCTCTTCTTAAATACGTTATTCCAGTGGTGTTACCGCAGTTGCTGATGGGTTCAGCCTTGGCCAGCAGTGGGTCCATCTCGAAGCTAGCTGGCACTGGGGTCTATTGAGCATGGGGGAAACTTCTAGCAGATTCTCACAGAAGCCACCCCTGTAGCCCTGCTGCTACCAAAAATCTTGCCACACAAACCAAATACATAGAGACAAATGGGATTTTTATTCTAACATGGCTATTGACTCTCACCGAACACATGAACCACTAGTACAGACCACCATTCCCAATGGCTAAGGAAGGTTGCTGTATTATCTCAAAAAGGTCATCATGTAAATAAATCTTCAGTGACTATTGTTTGTACCTCAACAGTTTAACATTACAAGATTATACTACTTCATATGTGTTTATCATGACTACAAGAGAGCTAAAATGCGAGCTAAAGCTATGTTTGCAATGTATCCAGGCTCCTCTTATGATTCCTGTGAATGTGTGGCACTCCACTGGAGCTCCTCATACCACTGGAGGCCCATAATAATTTAGAAAGAGTCTTGAAAGTAGGTGAAAACTATCATTATTTTTGAAAGCACACATGCATATACATTCCTGCAGCTGGCAGAAGTTTCATTGCTGCTTGGTGGATGAAACTGGGAGATGACCCCTGATGGCTGTTAGAGCATAATTAAAGCGCTTGTAATTATAACAATAAAATTAACATTTTTGTAAAGCAATAACATTTTGATTATGAACATGCTAAGTATATTATTTAGGTATCATTATCCCTGACCTGCAACTATCAAGCTGTAGGAGGATTTCAGATACTTTTCATTTGAAAAACTGGAGACTCGGTGCCATACAATTGACTCACACCTCTTTGAATCCCGAGTATTTTGTTGGGGAAAAGCGTGTGGTGTTTTTGCTTCTATATAAAGTGTGTATATCTGTAACTCTTTGGAATTAGTGAAGCAGCTTCTGACATTGACTGGGGTTTTCAGCTTGTAAAATTAGTAGTAAAACTAGCTAGATTTGGTTGTTTCACCTATAATCAGTCGAACTTCTGTCACTACAGTCTGGAGTGGGAGGATCATAGAATTATAGAGCCATAAAATATCTTGAGTTGGAAGGCACCAAAAGTATCAGTGACTTCAAATCTATTCTCCTTGCAGGACTATCTAAAACTAAACTATATGACTATGAGTGTCATACACACATTTGAGCTCTGACAGGCTTGGTGCCATGACCACTTCCCTGGGGAGTTCCAGTGATCAACCACCCTACCAGTGAGGAACCTTTTCTTAATGTCCAAACTGAAATTCCTCTGATGAAGCTTCATTCCATTCCCTTGTGTCCTGTTGCTGGTCACCAGAGAGAGGAGATCAGTACCTCCCCCTCTGCCGCTCCCATTGAGGAAGATGTAGATTGCCATGAGGTCACCCTCAGCCTTCTATTCTCCAAGCTGAACAAACCAAGTGACCTCAGCAGCTCCTCATAAGTCTTGTTCTTGAGACCTTTCACTATCTTGGTCACCCTCCTCTGGACACACTCTAATAGTTTGATGTCCTTCTTATACTGGGGTACCCAAAACTGCACACAGTACTTGAAATGGGGCTGTACCAGTGCCAGACAACTCAGGTCACCCTGTAACAGCCTTGTAGGGTTTGACTGAACAGTGTTGGTGCTGTTTGGGAACCCTAACATACACGTGACACCTTCACAGATCTGGTGGATTTGACACGAAAGGTACAGGATACCTGTGTCCTTCTGGAGAAACAAGCAGGATATCTAATTGCAGTGACGTGGTTGCACCACTAATCTCCCAAGAAGCACCCGGCTATAAAGCATTAATAGAATATACATCCTAGTATGTGTAATTAAGGGGAGCCTAGTGACAAAGCCTTCCTACTTCAGCTACAGGAGGCATCGTGCTCGCTGTCTCTTACCCTGCCTGGGGACTTCAACCACCCCAACATCTGCTGTAAAAGTAACATGGTAAGCTGTAGGCAATCTGCGAGACTCCTGAGCTCATGGACCAGAACGCCAGCCACATCCTGGGTCGAGGGACATGATTCTGACCCTCCACTCTCGTGAGACCCCCACCTGGAGTACTGTGTCCAGCTCTGGAGCCCTCAGCACAGGGAAGACATGGACCTATTGGAGTGGGTCCAGAGGAGGGACACAAAAATGGTTAGAGGGCTGGAGCAACTCTCCTATGAGTACAGGCTGAGAGAGTTGGGGTTGTTCAGCCTAGAGAAGAGAAGGCTCCCAGGACACCTCATTTGCGGCCTTTTAGTACTTAAAGGGGCCTGCAGGAAAGATGGGGACAAACTTTTAGCACAGCCCATTGCAATAGGACAAGGGGTAATGGTTTTAAACTAGAAGAGGGAAGATTTAGACTAGGTATTAGTAAGAAATTTTTTACACTGAGGGTGGTGAAACACTGGCCCAGGTTGCCCAGAGAGGTGGTAGATGCCCCGTCCCTGGAAACATTCCAGGTGAGGTTGGACAGGGAGCAACCTGATCTAGTTGAAGAAGTCCCTGCTTATTGCAGGGGAGTTGGACTAGATGACCTTTACAGGTCCCTTCCAACACAAACTATTGTATAATTCTACGATTCTAATACAGTAAACAATAGACGTCAGCAGTTCCTAGTGAAATGCAATTATTCAATTCTCCTTAACATGGTGAAAATAATGTGCTTGATTTTCAGTGAAAAAAGTGCTACCTGTTCCATCTCTTCCAGCCTTCCTAGTATACGAGCTCATATGCTCATATACTCAGTCACCTGCTTGCTCAGCCCTAGTACCTTGAGCTTCTCTTGGACCCTATGAATTATGCTCACATGGAGACAAGTTGATTTTCAAAATCAGGGTGCCATGCTAGTGCTGGCTCAAATCCAAGGCAAACTGTGCTTTTGTTTGCAAAGGATGGTTTAAAAATGCCAAAGATCATCATCAAGAACCAGTGCATTTGTGAAATGCTTTCAAGGTTTCTTCACAGTGACTGTTCACAATTGAATACAGAGTGTATTCCACTCTCTAAAACTGATACAATTTCTTTTATTCTCAAAAAGGAATACAGTTGGAATAAGAAATCAGAATTCTGCATTCTAATTAACTAAGGCTCACAAATAAGTAACGTTAAATTTACCAGCCCACAAAACATTGTGACTGTGGTGCATCTATGGAAGATGTGTAATTATTAAGGCCTAGCTTATTAAGCACATTTGGAAATTGGCTGAATTGCCTGATTTGGTAAAAAATTACATGCTACATTTAATCAGCCCTCCTTTAAGGAACAAATGTCATTAAACACCACTTAATTAGCTGTTCCTACATCCCCACTGTGTGAAAAATTGTATCCTTGATGACTACAAAACATTTTTAAGGTCAAATGTGGTGAATAAAAATATCATTGAATGCCCTCTGGTAATAGTCTACATAAAAGTGCAGCTCATTTGCATTAATTGAAAAGATTAGTTCTGTATCACAGTTAATCAGAATTTGATGTCTGTACTGTACGGATGGAGAAGACCTTCTACAGTTAAGCTTACATTTTCTTTTTTTTTTTTAAGTTGTTTATAAGTCTGTTAATCCGTCATGGTGGATAGATATGAAAATACCTTCTTGCTCTATCAGTTTAAGATTCCTGTGTTTATAGTACACCATGTGTGTAGTGCACCACGTTTGGAAAGAGGAGAAATAGACAGTAAAAAGATAGGCATTGACCATTTTGAAAAAATAATGATTATTTCCTTCTCTGTTTTTTTTTTTTGCTCTATGTAGCTAGCATGGTTTATCTTTCTGTGTCTGCATGAGATCTTATATCCATTTTACTCTTTATCATTCACTCACTAAAGACTTTCCTGCTTATTTACCCTCTCCTTGCTTCTCCCCGCCACTATGTAATGTGCAGTGCCGTGTACCTGAGACTCCAGCCTGGTTATTTCACTGAGACCTCTGAGCCTTAGTGCATTTTAGAAAAGCTATGTCAAGAGTCAGATTTCTGGCAAGCTCCAGTGAAACAGTTGAATAATCTGAATCACTGGTGTCATCCCCTGGTGCATAAAACACGAGAGAGAAGAAAAAGGTGAGATAGGAGGATCAGATTTTATTTTTAGGTAGGAAGCTGTGGCAGGTGTTGTGGCTTGTGACAAAGCTTTCATCTGCTCTCTAAGCAAACTGTGGGAGGGATGTCAGCATGATCCCTGGCAAGAACTGCAGCATAGACCCTAGCAGGCTTGCAGACAGTCAGATTTCCTTAGCTAATAAGAAAGAGTTCAGTATTACCTGAAAAATATACCGATCCAAGATTTTGCTGTGACATTTCGTTTCACGGGATGCACACACAAGACCATTTTTCTTCCAGTTCTATTCCTAGAGACATAACCACTAGAATGGTGAGCTTGCCAGGGATATTTAATGGAAGAGTTCTCCCTGATGGGAGATACTCAGTGGCTTTATTTCTCTCTTGAGCTAGGAGTGGATGAATATGTGGGAAGAATTATTTTATTCCACCTTAACGCCTCCAGTATTCTGGGATTCTACAGATACTTCCCTACACTTCGGTATAAAACCAAAAAAAAAAAAAAAAAGCCAACCAAAAAAACCCCTGCAGTCTAACTTAGGCTTTGCAATGCACTTGGAGTTCAGAGCATCTGAGGTTATGTTGGTACCTAAGACTCTAGTAACAGGTCTATAGGCTGGAGCAAGGGTTGTAGCAGCCTGGCTCCATGTCAGGGAGGCTCATGACACAGCATCTTTCCTCAGAGGGCTCTGCCCGTTCCCTTTCTGTCTTTTCCTCTAGACAGTCAAGGAAAGAGCCTTGTATTGCTTCTGTTTAATTGACTGAAAACATGTTTGTTATTGAACAAATATATCTGAGGGGATCATGTGGAGGGACTGTTTCTTATTTTCAAGGTTATTCTTGAGTCTTTTCTTTAAAATTGTGACAACAGAGTGATTCTCTATATGTGGGAGAAAGTCCTGAGTGTTTTGTTACGGTAGACAAGTGGTATATGCCTCTCATGGGATCTTCAAAAGACAGTTTTGTGGGACACTTTCCTTTTTCCTGTTGTAGCTTTTCATAATTTCTTCAGTTTTAAGAAAAGTTAGACGATACAGATGAATTAACCAGAATGCTCAGTTCTAAAGCCCCCTCAAACACTGGAACAGGCTTCCAAGAGAGGTGGTTGACGCCACAACCCTGTCAGTGTTTAAAAGGCATTTGGACAATGCCCTTAACAACATGCTTTAACTTGGTGATGATGATGCCCTGAATTGGTAAGGCAGTTGGATTAGGTGATTGTTGTGGGTGTCTTCCAACAGAAATCATCTATTCTATTCTATTCTATTCTATTCTATTCTATTCTATTCTATTCTATTCTATTCTATTCTATTCTATTCTATTCTATTCTATTCTATTCTATTCTATTCTATTCTATTCTAATTCTAGTGTTAATTTAATTGCAATCTCTGAAAGAAGAAAAACAACAACATAAAAGAGCAGTTACTAAAAAAAAGAGGATTTTCTTTGCAAATTCAAAAGTCATACCTAAAAAAGGACAACAAATGTCTCTTAATAAAAATCAATGGGTTTGTAAATTAAGTAACCTCCAATGGAAACAAGTCACTTTTTTAGTTACTTTTCTATTTTCTTGTCATTGCACAAGTTTCATACAAATACCTTTGACAAAAATAAACTGCACAGGGTTTCTTTTCAAAGACAAAACAAGACAGTGTTCATAGTTCTGTTGAGAGCTAAAAAGTCATGTTCTCTTTAGATCTTGAAGTAATGCATTATGCTTACAGTGAGAAAAAATAAATGTATTCCCCAAATGGAGATGTAGGGGATGAAGGCTGTGAGAGGAATACTGCGAGGACATTATTTATACATAAACGTTACATTATAATAAGTTTTATAAAAATAAACTTATATATTTTTTCAACAAAGTTGAAGGATACAGTTTAAGGAAACACAAAACATTAATAAATAAATGAACAGAGGCCACATTCTTTTTCTTTCCCAGTGAAGCAGTGTCCCAGGCACATTTTTGCCAAGTGGGCAATTTGATCCCAAATGTTCTTCAGTTTCTTACAGGACAAATGTCTAACCCCTGAGTCCTTGTTATCTGCTGAGCTCTTCTGAAATTAGCAAATTCCTTTAAGCAGGTCTTTGGCTTTAATCCAGCAAAATTCTCCAAAGGCTCTTATGGGTTTTTTTTAACTAATTTCTTGAAAAATAACTAAGAAGAAACTCTGTGATGTTAAAGCATAACAGATTTCTCTATCAGCAGCAGAGTGCCTTCAAACTGTCCCCCTGGTCTTGTGATGATGAACTTTTGAATGTCATAAAATAACACTTAAGGCCCAAATATTTTGAGGCTTAATGGTGAAACTATTTGTGGTGTGAACTCTTCCTTGGCTCTCTGCTTTTCTTTAATGTTTCTTCTCCCTTTTCTAACAGCATCTCTTTTTTCCTTGCATAAATAGGCATTGCAAGCTTAGTTCGGATACTGTAAGCAAACATAACTTTTATGTAGTAAGTTCATGTTTCTGATTTTTGTAAGCTTGCAGTAGGCTGTATTTGGATTTTTTAGTACTATAAAAGTGTTTAAAATTAGAAATTACCTCAATAGAATTCTGCTCCATTCTGCTCTGTGAACCCATTATTCTGTCACACATTATTAAAATACTGCAGAAGCAGTATTTTTATGCAGCATATGTATAAAATAGATAATATGGTACAATTGCTAATGATTTCATATACGTACACATGCAAGTATGCACGCAATATCAGATCTTATCCATATGGCAGTGTTCATCTAACAAAAATCTAAATTTTTTATTAGAAAAATGAAGTTTTTCTAAAGATTTTCCCGATCTTTTGGCAATATACTCTCAAAAGAAATTTTCACTAGAAGTATTTGCCTTCAAAGTTTACAAATTCTTTAATCAAATAAGAATGTTTCGTAGACTTCATCTTCACTATCACCTTTTTTATGAAATCTACATACTTTCTTTCCCACTGCATCACATTATTTAATGAAATGACATTTAGTTAAAGGAAATGTCTCCTCATGCCCACCCTGAACCTTCCTCACTGGGCTGTCTCCAGTTTCCCAGCATTATCTTGTACTGTAAGGCTCTCATTTATTAAGAGCACAGACAGAGAAAAACTGTTGCAGGTACTTTATGAACACAGATGAAGAAACTTCTACAAAAGCAGATACAAATTTAGCAGTGTCTTGTCTATGGCCCTCAACAGAGTACTGAGTGGGTATGCATCAAGTATTTCCCATTCTCAAGAACTTTCATCCCTCTTCATCATGATTAAGGTATATTAACATGATATGAGGGAAGCTCTCCACTATTATTTTTACTTAGAGCTACACTACAACCTTCGCTATAAAAGTGGTAACTCTTACTCACTTTCTAGAGATTAGCCCATCTCCATCCAGTAAGGTCAAATTTATGCAGTCATTTTTTTCAAATAAGATGAGACAGAACATGCAATTGATTTAAGCCTCACACAAACCTCAGTTGTGTGTGTATCTGTCTGTGTATCATCATGATCTGGAGCCAAACCTTCTACTAATATAGCTGGATCTGACTGCTGAAAATTAGACATCTGATGTGATTGAAATTAAGCATTAGACATTCACTGACCACTTAAGTTACACTCTCCAGTCTGATCAGTCTATGCCTGGCAAAGAACACAGAGGAAAACACACGCTCTAACAACTCTGTTTATGTAAATAACTCCAATGTGCATGGAGGCTCACATTCGGTATCTACAAGAGGTGTCTGGGAAGTTTGCAATCTGTCCTCAGCAGCCAAACTGAAGAACAAACTTAAGAACAAATACAGCAAAAATATATAATAATTATTCTGACTACTTGAAAGCATGAGCTGTAGGTCCTGAGATATGATTTTATTCGGTTACACAAACATTTCAAGAATAACATTTCTAAGACGTTATTACTCCTGATGCATGACTCACAGTTGTGGCAAAAGAGGACGATTCCATGAAATCTCTTTTCCAGTGGATTTCTGATTTCCTCCATGCAGTAATGTGGAATACTATGAACAATGATTTTTGAAAGAAACCCAAACACATTCATATTCATCTTCTGTGTGGCTGCTAAATCCATTACCTCACCCAAGCTGGCTGCTGGTGAATGAGGTGGTTATAATATCTAATATTCAACTAATAATTTCCTTGATTATAATCCTTTCCTGAACAATGTTATTTCTTGACAGTTTGCCAGTGTGTGCCAGAATAAGGCATCTTTTACCTAGTTTTGACTTTTAGACTACTGGAAGCCCTTTACTTTGATTGATGGTGATGAGCTACCACATGAACAATGGCCCTAGACAGGACTTCAAGACCTCAGAAAATAATGTTTTGTAACATCGCCCCAGGACATTTTCTTTTGGGAAAAAAAAAAAAAAAAAACCCAACCAAAGCCAATCCTTTCTCCCCTCCAAAAAAAAAAAAAGTGAGTGACCTTCTATCATGGTGTTCTGGTATACTTGCAAGTATCAGGAAAACTTGTGTATTAATTTGTCTTGTGATAATCAAACTGACCCTCCCTCACAGTGTTGTTCCTGTGCTGTTTTGGAGGATAGTCACTGCATAATCATTCCGTAAAAGATCTTTTTTACAGTGGCAAACAGCTGATTTATCTTCCTTTTATTTTAAGGGCTGCAGTAGATTTGAAGGCTGATTTATTTTGTCTGTATTAATATGGGCAACATCACTTGGTCCAATGATTAAGTGTTCATGTCTGGATATAAATTACTTTCTTTGATCTAGATAATAACAGATTATTTTTCACCTCTGCTATATGTGAATTATGAAAGATAGTTATTTCTTTAATCTCCAGCATATCTCGCTATGAAAGGGTTTATGCATTTAATTCTCCTGGTTGAGGGAAGAAGTAATCTTTTAAGACAAACTAGGATGAATGTATAGCTGCTGTCAAAAATCCTTTTCTTTTTTAAACAGACTTTAGAAGAAAGAGAAAAATGATGCAAAGACAGAACATTTCTTTCGCCTTGTTTTCTTAAAAGTTAATTTCAAGTGGATACACAAAGGTATTTGGAAGCCATTGAAAACACCAGAATTTCTATTTGCTCAGCCAGGATATTTCATTCTGCTGTGTTTGGTACCCAACCCTTCAGCAAGCAGATGAATCTTCTCTCCCCTGAGCTGTCTGGTGAGCTAGCCTTGTTGACGGGCTCTGAATTAGATTTCAGAAAGATGGGAGTTCAATTCTACACTGAGCTATGTGAAAACTGTAGCTTTGAACATGTCTTTGTAGTCTCTATAGCCGGTTCTCATATGTAGAAATTAGGGTAACAACTCTACCCTGTCACTTGGAGATCTTTTTTACTGTTCTTTAAGATGAGGAGAATTGTACCCAGTAACCAAGCTGACTTGATCTCCTTTGATTGTGAAGGAAACCAGAAGTGACTCAAGTATAGATATTTTTGCTGTAGGCAAGTATGTTTAATCAGGTGAATTTTACTCACAGTTAAGGTCTGGACGGATGGCTGGATGCTGTCAGGCAGTTCAATATATTGCTTTTAGAAAGTGATTTTCTTCAGCAACAGCTGATAAAACCTGCTCCATCTACTTTGATTCTCTTGATAATGTGTCTCCTCATATACGCAGGAAGAACCACCAGTGTTTTGCTTACCTGAGAATTTGCATGTGTTCAGTCACATAGTATATGCAACTTATCCACTCCAGTGTAGTATGTGCTATTGCACACTCATGTATCTGCCTCATCAATGTACGTTTGGCCAGGTATCTTCCTCCATCTTCTTGGCACTTCTGGCAACCAAGATGACATCATCCACGCATTTTAAAAGTAAAATAGTGTAGCAGGGGTCTTTGCACAGGCAACAACAGCCACCTTAAATTCATTACTTTCTCTTCAAATTAGGAATTTTTCCCTTGGGCACCATGATGCAGCTAATCTTAATATGGCCCACTGGTTCTTGAATTGAAAAAAGGTCATTATGGAGTGAAAATGCTGTTGGTAACATACTGCTATATTAAACATCCAGATGTCAGCTTTGGCAGAGGAAGCCATCAACAGTTCATGACATTGTAAAAACATTTTTCTTGCCGATCCATTTACGATGAAGTATTATGTTGCCCTCTTGACAGGTAATGCAATATTATGTTAAGTATAAATAAATCAAAAATGCAGACATACTTGCTTGAATTACAATGGCTACTAATGGCATTTTGGGAAGAAAAAGCAAATTTGAAGTCTGACTAATGTCTCTGGTTACCCCTGCCCTGCATTTCTGAGGTGCTCTGAAGTCTGCAGTAGCAGAGTAGAGCTTCAAGGGAGCTAATGTTTGTGCTTTTTGGGTTACGTAGCTGGAGATACCCTCCTATACATTTGTTCTCCATGTTTAAGGAGACTAATGGGAGCTGTGGTATGGCAAGACCACTGACCCTCCTCCAGCAATGAAATTCAGTGCTTGTCCAGGTTGAGGAGGGAGTGGACCAGACAGTTTCTCTGATTCTGAAGGTACAGCAGCCCACCCACCCAAACTCGGCTAGGTGTCCTCGCACAATTATCTCTCCCAAGCAAGTTAGCAGTGATGCTGCTAAAAACCTTATCAGCCACAATTTGTTCCAAATTGATTTTTCTCTGCCACTGGAAAGGAGAGTGTACGCTAGATAAACAGATCTATCTTTAAACAAATGTAACCTTCTAAGAGGAACTTGTTAACAGATAACCAGCATTTTTCTGATGCTATTCGCTTCTAGATGGATACTTATAATTAGAATGGAGAGATCTTTTTCAGGGCTAATCCATTCCATAAGAAATGAAAAAGTGCAGTTAAAAAATGATTAATATTTCTTCTGAACAGACTAAAAAGGTTTTTGAGCTGTAATATTTAAACTTGGTGATTCATGATAGCAGAATACTTAAACTGCATAAAATGTACTCATCTCTTGAACCTGTTGTTTTGCCAGTAACCCAGATGATGGATTCAACATCTTCATAATCCACTAGTTTATTATAATCTCTTCTCAGTACTGTTATCTCATTGGCTTATTTATTATTATGTGTAATGTATTAAAAATAGGGTGTTCTGTTGACCTTAAAGCTCTGAAAAAGTAATATATGAGAGTGAAAAAGCAATAATTGGAATTAATTATAGATGTAGACATGATAGAGGACTTTCTGCCAGTGTACATTGGCATAGTCCCATTGAAGTCAATAGAGTAAGACAAATTTACATCAGCAGAGGAGTTGATTTAACAGGCGTTGGAAGAAGATGTACTGAGATTTTCAAAAATGTGAAGAGAAGGAGCACTGAAAACAGCAGACTGCTTGTTATTGTATTTGTTGGTATGCTATTAACCTTTACACCTGTTTGCGTAAGCACTGCAAAAGTAACTTTTTTTTTTTTTTTAAACGTGTTCAGGAAAGGTGCAAAATTGCAAAGATATCAGCTGAGGGATTTTGTATGAATACAAAGCTTGTTGAAACCAAATCATGGGTGTCTCATAAAATGGTAAAGCTCTTCTTTTTGAACATCATAGTAGTACATCAAAGTGTACCTCTTGATGCCATGGAAGCTGGTTAAACAGATTCAACAGTTATCCTGTAATAAGCTTTGAGAAAATATTTATGCATAAATGAGGTGGAATATTTTGAATCATGGGAACTTTTCTAAAACTACATGGAGTGAACAAATAATAGGTCTAGTTTTTACCTCCCTCCCTTTCTTTTTACTTCAGTGTACTTCCTGACTTCAGTGGCAATGTGCTGGATTTACACCATATAAGAGTAACTCAAAACAGGTATTGTAAGGGCAAAGTGACAGATTATTTCTGACAAATTGCAGGAGAGCAGAAGGGAAAAATCAGATAATGTCTTTCAAATATTAGTAGAAAAATAGGGCTGCTTTTTGGTTTCACTCTGTGAGTCAGAGTGCCTTTGCCTCATGCTTTACAATCTGACTACAAGGAAACCTACTTAGCATGGAGTTTTTGGCGAAGAGACTATTTTTATAATGCAATGATTCATGCCTCCTGTTCCATACAAAGTGTTATTTTGTGCTAAGCAAGGGGCTCAGTGTGGCAGTCTGGGTGCCAAAACTACCTATAGAAAATAGAGGCCTCCTATCTAGCAGTAGAAGAACTTGTCTTACAGCCAAACTTCAGACTCCTTTACTAGAAAGAAAAAACTTTGAAGAACACTGTGCATTAAGAACCAACTTTGAAAATTAGCTGTTCTTATTTATTTTGTTCTTCTTTTCCTTCAAGCACGAATGATGCTGGCATAAGTCCAAAGACTTAATTTGCAGTTAGAGGAATCTCTCTACTCTCTCTCCTCCTGTAGCCATGTGAACACAAAAATAGAGATGATACCTGGAGTGACTGATCTGGTCCTCTGCTGTTCCAGGCAGTTGCACAGGGTCCCCCTAACTATTTCAGAAGTGGGAGTTCAATGGGATATAGTTATGTTGAGGGTGAGGATGGTGCTGTGTCTGTCATGGGAATAGGACAGGCAGAGAAGTGTGTGAGAAGGGTGGAGTACCCTTGGGGAAACCACAGAGGGAGAGTGATGGACAACTGAGGTCTCTACACCAGAAAGAGACAGTCACTGCTCTTCCATTCCTCTGCAAGCAACAAGCCAGACTTGACATGCAAGAAAAAGGTGGACATTCTAAAGCTGATCATGCATCTATATAACCTCCTCCTTTTCAGCATGTAAAGACTAATATCCCTCTTGGTTATGAAGGTCTCCATCAGGCAGTGCTTAGCTGTGCAGTCATCAGAGGATTTTGCTCCCTTAGCTTGTTTGAGTCTTCACCATGCATTGCCAAAGAAATCAGTATGATCCCATAAACAAAAGTCTCTGAGTTTTAGTAGGGAGAACTTAGATTGTGGAATAATCACCATGAAGAATATAACACATAAATGGGGCCACACAGGGAAAGAGTACAAAAGGGTCTCTATATGGGTGCATATAGATGTTCATTAAAAAAATACTTCCTTAGTCTTGAGAAAACCAGCTGAGATTCCCAGATTTCAGCTAGCTGAAGACGTGGCCCTGTTAGTTTACATTCATAAGGGTGATGATATGTACAGCCTTTCTGCCATTTTGCATTTCTCTGATGTACCACACAGCAATACATCACCAAAATACCATTCCTCTGATAATGTATTGCTGTGTTATGCTGCTAAAGTGACTTTGCTTGATGGCACACTCAAGTAATACATCTTTAGACAGATGAACTGTAATAGCAGTGGCCTCTCTGTCAGTTATGTGCAAGGGAGTATGGGGAAATAAAAGATGCAATGTCAGGGGCTGGGGAGAAACATGAGGCAGAACATGTGCCTCATGGCTTTGTGGAACATAAAGCACACTTACCAAGAAATACATGGGAAGTCACTTAAAGGACAAATTAAATGGGCTTGTCATGGGGCCTCAGAAAGCATGTGGGTACTGCTTATCGCTGGTGCAGTGGCCTTAGCAAAATCAACATCAAGAAGTACCATGAGAAAATTCAGAGTATATTAATATGATGGCTGTGAAGAATATTACATCGGGATGCAAAACATTGGATTCTCTTAAGACCAAGGTAATGCATTCCAGCTACATCCCAGGAGACCCAGCTTCACATCTGGCTCAGAAAAAATGAGTTTGGCATTGCAAACCCGTTCTCTGGTGAGTTTGTCTTCGTTGAACCGTTCTGCAGTAGAGTAGTTCAGGGCAATTAGAAAGTTGTGCTCAGGATCAAAGGGACTCCCTTCTGCTGAGTTTCTGAGTGTTAGCAGGGATGTGTGGGAGAAACTTAGTGATCTCAGTCAGGAGATTCCTGCAGAAAAACGTGCATAAAAATGTTACAGAAAGACACACTGAAATGCTTCCTTCTACTGTTACTGAAAGTCAACAAAACAAAATTCAGGGAGAGGAGGCATGCAATTCAATTCAAAGGCACATGTTTTTTTAAAAAGTTACTTAGAGACTGATGTCTTTCATTGAGAAGTGGAAAACTCACCATTAAAATTCATTGCTAGAGGAAGGTGGTGTGTCTGTACTGTTGAGTAGCTTTGTAGATTTAAGAATAGAGCTGGATTGTGCCATAAACACAAATAAAAATGGTATTACAACAACAAGAGTATAACTATGAGATCTATCCAATCCTATTTTTAAGGTGTAGTGTGACGCACTGAGGTTGGACAAAACTGTCCTGTAACATATCACACCGCACAATAAGATTCACTATAATAATTTTGCACTTTTTTCTGGAGTAGCTGCACTGTCAACTGTTAAGAGACAGGGATTTGCTCCAGCTACTCCATTGATCTGTTCCTAAGTGACAATTTCTTTGTGCCTACAAATAAACTGAGGGAAGCTGCAAAAGATGCCTAAAGTTCAAACTGAGCAATGCTAACCTTAAAGAACCAGGCTTTCACTATCTGTTTTCTCTCCACATATAATAAACAGAGGTAACATGGCTAATAAATAATAAATGAATAATTCTTAGGTCTTATGTAGCACCTCTTATCAGAGCAGTTCTGAACACACTGAAGGGAATACATAAATTAATTCTTGTAGTATGCCATTGGGACAGATATGTTTGACTGTGCACATTTCACAGCTTGCTAAATTATTTTGTGCTTTTCCAATTAAGGTAGTCCATAGTGTCCACAATCATAGAGCAGTCCCCTGCAGATCTAGATGCCCTGTAAGCTCTGTGGTTCCTGCAAGCTACGTGTACAATCTGCGTAAAAGGCAAATGACAAGAATTGTGCACAGGCAGGTGGGAAGAACAATAAGCAATAGGGGGGTGGGCAGGGATTTCTGCATTTGAATTGCCCAGCTAATTCCAAGTTTTCTGTAGGCACGCAGAACTTATGGTTTTCATCAGCACTCAACAACATAATTATGGAGTGGAGAAGCCAAAAGTATTTTTATTTCAATCAGAAATCACTATTTATTCTATTTATTTATTTATTTATTTTTCCCCACAAACCCCCAAAATAAGGCAGTGATTTTTATTCAAAAGGAAGTTGCAGAAACTCCTGGAGAAGATAGCTCATTCCTTGCACTTTTTTTTTTTTTTTGATGGACCTTAAGTGAAGTATATCTGCCATTATGTATCACAGTTAAAAAACTTTTACTGTACAACTTTCCATCTTCAAAAACAGAAACACGTGAAAAATTGGGGCTGTGGGAGATATAACCTATGTAGTGATCTCTGCAGCTGACACTAATGAGTCCATGGGGAATGTGTAGCACTCCACAAACAGATAACGTTTTTGTTGCAAATCTTTCTCTCCAGCTCAAACCCCCCTAAATTTATTTTCAAGTCATTTTCCTGTTTCAAGTTTTTCCTGAAAGGACAACTTTTCATCATACACATATTGGTGAGTTATTTGTGGTTCACACCCTTTTGCTTTGTTTGAAACTGTGTAAAAGGCTGTAGTGGAACTTAGGGTGCTTGAAAATCGAGCCCCAACTATTTTGCTGTAGGTCACATAACAAGACTCTGTCACTTGCTGTAACTTTGAGACAAAAGGCAAATGAATAGAGACAGTTCATTGCTTATGTTTCATAAAGCTGGGACAGAGCAAACTCCACAGCACAACAGGGCACATTTGAAAAGACAAATATCAGGGGACATTTATTTCTAAATCTTCACTTACTATTATAATTTGTCATAGTCTATGTCATGTAGAAAATGTTAACAAGAAGTTCAGTGAGTTCAGTGAAGCGAGGTATAAAGATTCCTTAAAAATATTTTCTATTTCTATGGACAGTAAAAAGACAGAGGCTTCAAAGCTTTGCAATATTAAGGCCTCGTTCCTCCATTTCAGGTTAAAAACCAGCCTGAGATCTTGTAGAGGTATTTTAGTGTTTTCTTTCTATGCTGGAATTAATTAATTCTTTCTTTTGTACCAGGCTTATAGGAATTTTTTCCCATTTTTCACATGACATAGTTTCTATGATGGCCATAAACTAGAATTACTTTTGCTGGTGAATTATTTGCAAAATACAAATGCATACAGAAAAATAAACACCAATGACCATGATTTAAAAGCCACTTCAATAGCCCAGGAATTAAGAAAATGCATAACCATGGGTTAATCTCTTTTCAGGGAAGAATTTAAGAGAGTGCATAACTTTTCTCATCTAAATGCTTTTTTTTACTGTATCAGACAAAGGTCACTCAGAGAGGATTAAACTGGTATTTACACAGTGTAAAATGAGGAAGTTTATACTTAGGTCAAACTCTCACAGTGTAGTGTTCAGTAATTCTCCACTCCTCAAAATATAAAGTGGATATAATTGAGGAGGTAAGTAAAATATACTCAATTTCTTCCTCCACTTCCATATGAATAAATGAAAATGTAAATAAATCTGAAATAAAGTTGTATTTATATTAAAAAAAATCCATTATTATAATACTAAATTTCAGTTGTATATTGCATCTATATTTGCTGTGTTATAAAACATAATATTATTGAATATCTTTATTTTTTGTCATTTGTCATGTTGCAGTTAGTCCTCCATATTATTAACATATTGAATAATTTACACACACTTAATTATCTATAATCATTTGAGATGCTCTGAGGTACCCTTCCTCTGCCTGCCAGAAGAGCAAAGGTCTCCCAGTGGTCCTGTAGGCTACCCACCAACCTCCTGGGCTTCTCTTGTACACACCAAGGTATTTGACATGGTGCTAGATGTTGAGAGGTTTAAAAGTCAATGAGGCAGGCACATAGCCAAAAAAACCCACCTAGGTTGTCTCTGAAGTCAGAAATAAAAGTCAGCTCTTCTGGAAGCTGCTAATCGCACCCTGGGGACCCATTTTAGGACATGAGTTGCCCTCTGGAAGCACTCATCTTTGACCACAAAAGGCTATGTGAGATGCTAAGAATATTTGTCCACAGTTTTGGTAAGGAAGGAAACAGGTTTCTTCCCTTACAACTAGTTCTAAAGGAAAAGTGACTCATTTTAACTGTGAGCATGACAACCTTGGCACATTATTAGTCTGCTATGTTCAGATTCTCACACTATACCCTCATTGCTGTACTGCCTATATGCTTGCTGGGAACTACATGGCACCTTTATCTCTGGAGTAGATCTTTCAGTTCTCCTTAAAATTCGTATTGTGCAAAATAGGTGGGAGAAATGATTAGATTTTATCTAACTCACTCTATTCAAGACGTTGCATTGTTGCTTGATTATCTTGTCCAAAGAAATCTGACGGCAAAGGGCTATGATGAAGGTGCTGCCTTTCTTCCAATCTCTTCACCTCAAAAATTGGTTGGGATGGGATGCTCTGGTGGAGTTGGTGGAGCAAAGAGTAGATAAATAGAAAAGACTAATTGACATGATCAAAGCATGTTTTTATATGTTGCATTATTTCTTTTGACAATTATTTCTTTATTAAAAATCCCCGAGTTATGTTATAAAGCAGAGAAAATTTGTAATTTTAATGCAGAAGTCCAAGCCAAGGGACTCTGTCAAATGCACCCAGGAGGAAGTGAACAGTTACCATGCACTTAACCAACTGTTTCTAGAACAGAGGGCAAAAATTGCAGAAAAAAAAAAAAAGAAAGAAGGAAATAGAAAACTGCTTTACTAGAACAAAAGAAAGATGGAAAACAAGTTTTTATACAATATTTTGTGCAGTATGGGAGATAGAAGAACTTGATCTTTTCTCAAGAAGTCTGCTGAGAGCTGGGACATGAGGAGTTGCTGTAGATTGCCTGTGCTTAGTTTCCAACCCTGTGTAAAAATACTGTGCAAAGATCTTAAGTGAACTAAAGCACCTGTTAGAGAGGGGAGCAGCCAGAGGAAAATACTGGTACAAAACCTCAGCTATGGTGAGACAGCAAAGCAAGGCACAGCTAGTGCTGTCAAATATCAAAAGGTCAGCTCAGCTTCAGTTCAGCTCTTGTGACCAGCAAGACTTAAATGTTTAAAACAGTGCATGAAAACTACTGCAGGAAAGAGAAAGCAGTTGGTTGGCCTGGCAGATTACTACTGGTATAATTTTACTTTAAGACTTAGTTATATAAATAGTCTGTCTGCTTGTTTACCTACCTTGTTTTCTTTTCCTTTAACTAAAAAAAAAACCAAAGAACAACTTTATTGGCCACCTGATTCACGTTTGTTGAAAAGAGGAAATATGCTTAGTTGAGCATTGGAAGCTTTGGTATAATGGTGCGAAGATTCTATTTGCTTGGGATTTTGTAGGGGGTGTGTGGTGGTTTTTTGTTTGGTCAGTTTTGTGGGGTTTTTTGACTACCTTAAATTTCAGTTTTGACTATGTCATGGCAGTCATATGTTACTGAAAGCTACTGAAGGGTATCCTCTGCTTTTTCAGGCAGAGCTGGGGGTTTCATGCTGATGTACTTTTTACACACAAATGCTCTAAAATTCTGAAACTGAGCAAGCAGAAGAAATGGAACCAACCACTTTGTCTGCAATGCTGTATATGAATATATATTTGTATACACAGTCCCTGGTGCAGTATTTTCTCATATAATCTTTCCTCAGCATTCCCTGGTTTTCCTTTTAGGTTCTTTCTTGGCTTTAATAGCTCAGCTGTTATCTTTTCAGATGTGGCCCATTAATTTTTCTGTATGAATTCATGCATAGTCAGCTCTCCCGCGCTAATGACCAGAGAGGAATAATGGCTAATGCCCACTGAGAATGGTACGTATTGTTTTAGTTGCTTCTTGATTTATTGAAATCTGTCTGCACATTTCTGCATTTTCATTTTGTTATAGAATCTGAGAAAAGAAAGCATTTCAGAAGTCATCCAAGATAATGGTTCATTTCTGGCCAGTGTGAAAACATGGACGTCCTGGGAAGGGGATGAGAAGGAGGGGAGAAAAAAAAAAAAAAGGAATACTTATCTACTGCATTCATAATACTGGAACAAGGAACACCCAAAGAAATTGTCAGCAAACACATTAAAAACGAGAAAAAATTGTTGTGAATTTTCTTACACGGCACGGTTTAATGGCAGAACTTACTAGAACTGGGTATTGTGGGTTGTGAAAGAACATGAATTAAGAAAAACAAACAAATAAAACAAGGACATACATTTATCTAATGCTACCAAAGGTTGAATCAGCTTCCACTTCAGGAAATCCCTAAGCTACTGCTTACCAGAAACTGTGAGGGTCATAACTAAATCTTTTCCTTACCCTTACATGCACTGTTAAACATCAGCTAACACTCACCATCAGACTAGGTGGATCCTTGGTCGCATCCAGTCATACTCTTGTGATGCTGCTCACTTCTGATAACAGTCTGCAGAGTACTGACCATGAAATAAAACTAGTCAATGGGAAAACAAGAACAAGACAAGGTAAACCTAAAAGATTTAGGAAATTATTCAATTTAAAAAATAATTTAATAAGAAACTATAAAAAAAGAGTTAAGAAACTATTAAAAATTATTCCTCACATTTTGTTGTCATTAGAGGTAGGATTTCTGTGGTTCTGGTTAAAATTCTGTTCTTTAAGCAACATGGAAATGCTAATTTTCATTTTCATCTTTCCATTGGTGGATAGTGTTACTATCCATTTTTAAAGGTTTTCAGATTCTACACCTGGACTGTGCTGCAAGCCATCTGGGAAGGAAAAATATAGTGTCTTCTATATAGCTTGCAAAGGGTTTTAAAATCCTTGAGGTAAATTAATGAATGCAGAGGATGTAATCACATATTGATGTTTCACCTTTTTGAGATTCTGACCTTGACTATCATATTTATAAATAAATGTCACAAATGACCATTTCAGAACAGAAGGCAAATGCTGAGAATTAATAAGAGCTTCCTGAAAAAAGTGACAACACATAAACTACAGACAAACAAGACAGTGCCTTTTTTTTTTTGTTTTCCACTACATCAAAAAATTGTTGAGTTGCCAATGCTGGCAAAGCTTTGTTTTGAAAAAGCTATGAAATTACTAGACCACTGGAGGAAGCTGCTGACAAAAAAGGTCTAGCTGCCGCTGTGAGTGACACATCAGGTTATTTTCCCTTTGAAAAATACAGATTGAGATCTTACATTGTTTCCTTTTATAGTTTTGGCCATCATAGTAATTTTTAGTTCAAACAGGCAAAATAACTGTGCAACATATCAGTGTAACTTTTACGAAGTATATCTACAGAGGATTTTAGTGGCAACTTCACTGACTTCAAAACTCTTCTCAACCTACGATTGTTTCAGGTTGTCATGAATTTAATAGGATTCTCTGTTCATCATTTCCACATCCCTGGACCTCTGCTTTATACGCAGCTGTCAAAAGACATGTTAGGAGCAAAACCTTCTGTATGACACCGTTTTTGGGTAGACAAACTTTAAGTCAAAATAGTCCAATGAAGGTAAAAATATATTTGGCTAAAGTCTGTCCTCAAGAGTGTTGGATATAAGCGATATAAACTACAGAGTTGGAGGTCTCGTGTGTGTGTGATTTTATTTTTTTTTTAATTAATTTAACTTGCAAATCAGTTTAATCTTTAAGCTGATTAAACAAGAAATTGTTAAGAAAAATTTTAAAAAGTGTCCAGCAAGATCTTTTCTTCAGGGGTTATTCTTTATAACAAGGAAACGAAGGAATCCTATTTACAATTCAGCCCAGCTAAACATGAGATAAATCCTGCCCTTCACAAAGTTATTACATCTTCCTTCTTTCACCATACCGCCAGCTTAATTTCTTTCATATTAACCACCAAAGGAGAACCAAGGTAGATCTGAAGTTAGGTTCTTTTTGACTCAGGACTAGAAACTACTATTTAATCTTTTTCTGTATTTTCTCTGCCACTATAGCTGAAGTTGTGATAGAACAAGGCAAAAAAGAAACCCAGAAACCCAACGCCAACCAACCAAAAAAATTAAAATAATAGAATGTAGGTGAATTTTTTTTTTCAAAGTAGCCCAAATGACTCGAGAGTTAACAAATGTTCTTTCAGCCAAAAATTTTTAAGAAGGGGCAAATGTATAAAAAAGTGTTCTGTTCCACTAGAGTGTTTCAATTTCTTTCTTCTGCAGTGTTTCTGTTTCTCTGGCAAGGTTTACAAGGGCCCTTTCATGAAAGCGTGTCAGAAAAGCATCTTCTGTGTCCTGTAGTCTAGTGAGAGAAGCACTCAATTCAGAGGAAGGAGACCCAAATCTCCTCTTCCAGAGTTCAACCACTAAGCTGTCACTGCTCATAATCAGCTCATTTACTTCTAGCTCGGAGGCAAACCCCTACACATAGGTGTCTGAGTGTGGAGCTGAATTGCCTCCCCTCAAATTCAGGTCAGATGAATGCCCAGAAGTATCTGCTTACATGTGTAAATGTCTCCTTTTGATTGTCTAAGTATATCCAAATTTCACTCCATTCAGATAAAACATCAGTAATGTATTAAGTATTAGAGTGTGACTCAGATGCTTGCCTAATCCTAGTCATTTAGTGCTATTTTAGCTATTGGGTATTTTGCTCAAGCTCTTACAACTTTTCCAGAAGGATGTGGGTCTCCTGTAGGTCCTGCATCCCGACCTGTTACTAACATTGGGATGGCAAAGGGTGGAGAATATGAATTCCACCCCACAAATATTGCTGTTCTACTCAGTATAATATTAAAAACAAACAAACAAAAAAAGCACCCCCCAAAACCAAACCAACCAATGCAAAAAGCTCCAACCCCAAAACCATGTTATCTAAGAATTATCTAATTGGACTGGACCAGATACTGAAAGGACCCAAACCCTATCCTGCCATCAGTCAGACTGCTTTTAGCTAGCTTCACTGTCCTGAAACACTGTAATACACTAAGAAAAGCAGCTTTTCACCTGCATCAGCCCATGCATAAATGTCTTCACTTGAAATGTCAAGTTTGGGCTCCTGCTGTATTGGGAGATGCTCAAAGTAGCGGGGAAGCAGAAGAGTTTTAAGCAGAATTTTCTGATGCCGGTCAGGAGCTTGCTCAGCTCCTGTTTAAAGTTATACCAGACTAAATCTTATTGTATTTTCTCCACTTTTTATGTTCCTGGTCAGTAGGTTTTTAACACTGAGCTTTGACCAGAATCAACACCATTCCCAGAGCTGGCAGCATGAGTCTGGTGTGAAAGCTTTACCTCTATAATCATCTGTGAGCCTCAGGGTCATTCTTAGTGGGTCTTTTTCTCTTTAATGTCTCCATTATATTTCAAGCAGGTGAGGGGGTTAAGTATACCTTCATGCAATTGAGAATCAGACCTATTCTTTTTTATGTAACAAATTTTCTAAATTATAGAAATGGGAGGAAAGATAATTATTTATCAAAAGCATAATTAAGTCCAGGAAGAACATACTGCGCCATCTTAATGACAAAGCAGTTAATGCTGCTTAAACCATTTTAATTTATGAAGAAATTGGCTTTGTGAACATTTAACAAAATAGTATCTTTGCACAATTTAAAGTTTGTTAATTTGGTCTCTTAATTACAGGTTGAGAAGAGCACAAACTGTATCCATTTTTAACTAGAATCAGACCTAAAGTGCATTCAGAAATCACTACTTAAGAGAAGTATTATGTGCTTATGTGAATTTTTTCATTTGTACGTCTCTGTCACATGTAGTAGCTGTAGGGGGTGCTGTGATGTGACTTGACTCCCACACTAGTGAGGGAGATAGAAAATTCTCCTATTTAGATGTATTCAAGGCTACAACTTACTGGAAAATACATTTTAGTAAAATTCAAATTGGAAGGCTGAATACAGGGCAAATGAGCAGAGTTCTTTGACTTGCAACGGGATCCTGCCTGTAAATACTAAAGATTAAAAACTCACCAATAGTTGAAAGAGCTCCACAGAGATAGATGTGCAGATGTTTAGTAGCTAAAAAGTGGATCTGCTTTTTAAAGACCGTTTCTCTAAAGGTGTAGCCTGAGCTTATTAGGATGTTTAGTTTGATTTGAATCTGCTCAGTTCTTTTTTAATACCTCAATAAGGACAAAGCTCACCTGAGAATTTTGCCCAGATTTCAGATGTTGAGATCTTCTAAAAATTACATGCATAAGATTTTTGGATACAGAAGATTTCAGTCTTGAAACTGGGGAAGTGACTTATAATAAAAAGAAATGAAATAGCACAGCTTGCACCTTAACATTAGATTACAAGCCTGTGACATGGATTTTGGCACAGTTATTTATACCCCAAGGAAGCTTGCTCTTTGCAAACCATTCCAATGGAAAAAAAAAAAAAAAAAGAGGAACTATGAAGCTATGAAAAGAATAAGGCATTTGGACACAACAACGTTGAAGTGTGTGAAGAAACCTGGAGGTGAAACCTTGAGGACCACAAGAAGTAGGCACAGAATCACAGAATATCTCAGGGCGGAAGAGACCCATAAGGATTACAGAGTCAAGCTCCCTGCTCCTCGCAGGACTACATAAAACTAAATCGTATGACTGATAGCATCATCCAGAAAGTATTTCTTTCACTCTGTGATACAGTTTGGATCATGAACTAGTGTTCAGGTAAGGTGGGATGCAGTAAGTGGCTGCATCCAAGCTGACAATTCCTGTGGGTTTGTTCTGGCCCCTCTGGAAAACCCAGGGGGCAGAGCACATCTCCGTTCACAATATTCAGAATTCATCTTCAAGTAGGTGATTGCTGAGAAAAATGGGATTAGACAGGGAACTGTTGTGTATATTTCTGCATACTTTTCTGCCTTCAGTAAGTCACAACTACAGAAACATGTAGGAGGGGGAAGAGAATAAAAAAGAGAATGGAAGTAATAAAATGAGTTGGGGAAAAAGATCTGAGACTGAGATATGTACAGAGAAAAAGAATCAACGAAGATGTGTAAGTTAAAGGAACTGGGTTAGAGAAAGGCTAATATGTGCAAGCTAAGGAGAGAAAGCAAATGTGATTACCCAAAAGAAAAAAAGTAGGAAAAGCATGCTGTGAGTCAGGAAGGCATAAAAAAGGGTTAGATAAAGACCCACCTGCAGAGACAACCACACACACATCACCGGGGGAGGGGGACTTCTTACCTGCAGACAGAGATTAAAAACACCTTGAAGGTATGAGAAGAAAACTTCCCTGCTGCTCACTATCATAGAAAAATTGGGAAAAAAAGACCTGAAGAGTGCTAATAAGATGGAGGTGACTTAAAGCCAGAAATACAGCCAGGCTTAGAAAACATGCTTATATCATTTGACATTAATCAGGCAAGTGTCTATGAAAGAAACAGAGAATATATGTACTACCCTGTAAAATGCCTGCTTCATACCACTCACTGTCTCAGCTGGTGTATTTTTATCAGAGCTGGTTGCGGTGAGCACAGCTTCGTATTTCTAATATACATTATACCACCAGGAAACAAAGCAGCCATTGCTTAGATACATAGCTGCAGATGGCACAAGTTTCAGTGCCATGCTTCAAATTGCCGTAAAAACACAGGGAGCTAGCTGTTGTACAAATAAATGCTAGTGTAGAAGGTCTCACGGGGCTCTGGGGATCAGTAGCAGGCTTTTAACCTCTGGGTAACATAGTTCAATATCAGTTCAAGTGAGTAATAGCAAAGGTGTCTCCTTTCTGAACGCTCTGTGGCCTGCGTGACTTAAATTGGTGGTTTCAGCCCACATCCCTGTAGACGTGATGCCACAGTTAGGAAACATCAACATTATAGCTGAGCTGTTACAGGAACATGTTACCCATACACTTTGGGAATAAAAACCTTAGAGATTTGTGGCAGTGGTTGACGGACACCACAGGGCCAGATGCCAACACATCTGTACTTCAAATTCCAGACAATGAAAAGGCATCAACCACTCATGTAACTGAGGTCACAAAACACATGCAACAAACATGTTCCCCATTGAGGTGAGAAATCTTCAGTGTACTTTATTACTATCTTAATGAAACTAGACCCTTGGCTATTAAGTGGAAGTAAAAGATGCATTATAATATTAGCAGAAATTAAAGGACTTGCAGCTTTTTTTTTCCTGTGAATTTGTATGATTTGCACAGTTTGATGGTAGTGTTCTTACGTGTTTAAATGCTTGAGTGGATTGTTATTCAATGCATTGAAGACACATTATTGTTATTTATGTAGTACCATAGGCACGTCATTTCAACTCTTGACATTTTTACCCCAAAGAACTTTTACTTTAAATAAGACACAACATGCCAGGGGATACTTAGAGCAGCGTTGTCTGATGGAGAATGGTGAAGATTCACAATGAACAACCAAAGTGTTTTTGCAGACTGTATTTTGTTGTCACCTTTACTATGATTTGGTTGATACTGGCTTTGATATTTTCCATTTTGTCATTGTTGTCTTCACTTCATCCTGGAAGGCCAAGCTGAAAGTTAAGGTAAGACCATGGAGGCAATCTTTTGTATTGAACAAACTACCGGAAGAAACATAGTTTTACAACAGCTCTTTAAGAAGAGGATGAATTTGCTCGGTGCATGGGAACAGGTTGATTTGTCAAAGTAGGGGTGGAGCAACAAAAGATTCAAAGCCTGGCATTGACACATTGAATTGTGTCCATTTGGTTTGAAACAACAATTTTAATTCACTTTATAGCTCAGTCTGAATTCTGTGGTTTTGATGTTTCCAATTAAAAAAAAAAAAGACAGACAAGGATAGTTCTGTCCCCCAATCCTGCTTGAGAGAAGAGGCAAATCTGTGATTGCTCTGTGTATATACTTACGCTACATCTCCTCTGTTAACATTCCTCATCTGAATGATTTAGTGGATTTAGTGTAATTACTGCATGTAACAAAAAGAAAAGGGATTTGATAGTGTTTATTTGTCCCACAGAGCTGGCTTTAGACAGAAAAGAAAACCCATAGCTTGCCTGTGATCTTGAATTACTGAGGAGGCAAAATGTAACAGAATAAAAGGAGGGACGTGTTGAACAAATTTGTCTCGTAGCCATTTAATCCGGGTACAAAGGAGAAATTCCTGCTGGAAGTAGCTTGTCACCAAAATTATCAGCAAATAAAAAGGAAATATCTTTAATAAGTGCAGACTTCTGTAATAATCACAAACAGGAGGGAGTTATGACTGATGAAACAAATACTTAAATAGCCTGAGTGGACTACTGAAAGAGAAGATTCCTGCTTCTTGCTGCCCTATATCTTTATATCTTACACTCATATTTCTTCTTTCATAAAAGAAACTGACCACCTTAATATGTTATTAAAGCTATTGGTGGGATTTTTATCACACTTTAGAAATGGAAACTTGCTCTGTGCTGGAAATTAATACAAAATAGTTATACATTCTATTACTGTGTATATAAGGACCCAAAGCACTGAACATTGCAAATGCTGAATAAAACCAAAATGGGAATGAAAAAAAAAAAACAACCAACCACCCCAAACAGAAAAAAAAAAACAAAAAACAAACCACCAGGAAAATGAGGCTACATAGTTATTAATTATTTTTATTAGTCATTACTGAAGCCAACAAATTTAACAAAAATCCTCAGCAGATTTTTCAGTGTTGTCCTTCATCTTTACAGATGGGAAGAAAAGGAAATAAGATCCCATCTCAGTTTTTTGAGGGGCTGAGAAAATTCTGAGGTACATCAAAATAATTTTCAGATTGAGGAGGGTGATGACCTGAATCTAGTAATTTAATGAGAAAATTTGATTCATACTGAATGTCAAAAAGGAACATGACCTAAAAATTATTAAAAAGGATAAAAAAAAGAAACCTTGAGTTCTTTCAGAAGCTAAGGAACTATGTTGATCAGCATGTGGCCAACAGTTAAAAATCTTTCAACAAGACAAGAACAGTGAACTCCAAAGGACCAGTAATAGGCTAAATGATGTATTAGGCAACAGATAGTTTTAAATGGATTTAGAAATGAGATCCTCATTAGGAAAATGTCAAATAATGCCTCTTCTGCATCTGCAGGTACAGATGCAAACAATGGTTGAAGGCACAATTTTATTCTGTGCATCTCCCAGGTGCTGGTGTTGCCTGCCTGAAATGGGAAAGTGACCCAAAGCCATCGGAGTCAATGATCTCTCTCTGATTAGTTTTGGTTTGGTCCCCCAAAGCTTACAATAAGATTGAGACTTCAGCAAATTGGGATAAAATGCTGCCCCTGTTGATGGAGAATGAAATTTGCCTTAACTTTAGAAGGGCTACAGTGTAATCTTCAGTCAAAAAACAGTTTGATTTGGAGCACAAGGAGAAGGGGAAAAGATCAGATGCTGGATCTTGTTGAAAAGGGGAGAGAGGAAGACTATTGTTTAAACTGCATTGTTTAAACTTTCATTACAGTTCCTTAAGGAGCCCAACTCATCAGTCACAATTTTAATAGGAATTTGTGTCTGAGCTTTAAACTTTAGTTTAAACTTTGTCTGATAGCTCTGAAATGCATGATAGTAGACTATATTACCCACTGGCATTATATCTGTCTGTCTACCATTATTTTTTGTATATACATATATAGGTATGTACATATATTTTGTTGGTTCTTTGCTATTATATATTTCTGCTTTCTCTTTCTATGCTAAGCCAACTGAGGCAAGAATGAACATATATCATTAAAATTAATTATTTCTTAGTACAGGTGAGCATCATGGTCTGTAGGCAGATACTCTGATTAAATTTGTCCTAAAAGAAGTTTCAAATTCTGGAAATATCAATATTTTTGTGATCTTGCATCACATTTATTTATTAACACCTAGTATTTACATTAACTTAATATTTAGAAGACTCATTTGTAATAAAAAATGTTTTAAAAAAACACATTAATATAACCACACAGCATGTTTACAGTAGATTTCCAGCAGGTTTCCAGGTACTGTTGGCAGCCTTTAAAAAGAGAGTATCTATATTCTGCAGACTAGCACATATATTTGCTAAATCTTAAAATATTGACTATAAAAGCAAGTATAATGTTTTAAAATTCAG
>VZSF01006295.1:76041-170953 GCA_013398295.1 Chionis minor
GATCTCACATGAAGACCTGCTTCCCGGGAAATGGCTGGACATTGCCTGATGATGGGAGACAGAGAATAAAATCTTTTGTTTTTCTTTGCTTCTTCATGTGGCCTTTGCTTTTGCTTTATTAAACCGTCTGTATCTTGACACACAAGTTTTTTCTATCTTATTTTCTCCCCCTCCTCCCCCGCCCTGGCCTGCTGAGGAGGGGAGTGATAGATCAGCTAGGTGGGCACCTGGCTTCCAGCCAAGGTCAACCCGCCACACATGATCATGAAAATTCTCCTGTAGATTCGTCCATTATTGCTTCTCAAAGTTGTAATTAAATGCAGTTAAACCATGAGTAAACCATGAGTAAGCTGCCCTGCTTACTCCTTCAAACCAAGTGTCAAGTTACCACTTGCCGGTTTCCCATCCATTTCTTCCTAGGAGATCATGAAAGGGTGGTGTTAAATGGCCATCATGTACTTTTTCCATTTCTTGTAGGGCTGTGTAGTTGGCAAAGATGTCCTTCTCTGAACAATGAACAGTTTTTATTTCTGTTTTTGGAGGTGGGGAGAAGTGGTTTTGAAATTATCTAACTTTGTTTTCTTTCTAGATGGGCAAAGGGAATGAACCAAGCCAAGAAAATCACTCAAAATTCAACTNGTTTTGCCTGCTGCTGGGCGGTGCTCACACAGCATCAAGGCTGTGTCTCCAACATTCATCCCTCTCACCAGAAGGCTGAAGGTGGGCAAGATTCTGCAATTTATTGAGCTCGCTCTGGGACGGGATGAAGATAGAGTTGAAAGTTTATGGGTCAGGATTAAAGACCAGGCTAATAGGAGAGCCACTGTTGTGGAGGTCTATTATAGGCCACCTGGTCAGGATGCGGAAGTGGATGAGGCCTTCTACAGACAGTTGAGAGTTGCCTCACAGTCACAGGCCTCGGTCCTCATGGGGGACTTCAACCACCCCGATATCTGCTGGGAAGGCTACATGGCCAGGCATATACAGTCCAAGAGGTTCCTCCAGTGTACTGATGATAATTTTTTGACTCAGGAGGTGGAAGTGCCAACAAGGAGATGTGCGCTACTGGACCTAGTACTGACAAACAAAGAGGGATTGGTGGAGGACATTAAGGTTGAGGGCAGCCTTGGCTGCAGGGACCATGAGAAGATAGAGTTCAGGGTTACGTGTAGTGGGATAAGCCAAGTAGGGTTGCAACCTTGAACTTTAGGAGGGCTGACTTCAATCTCTTCAAGAAACTGCTTGGAGAAATCCCATGGGTTAGGGCCCTAGAGGGTAGGTGGGTTCAAGAGAGCTGGTTGACTTTCAAGAATTACTTGAAATGAAGGGATGGATTGTACCATCATCAAGTTTGCTGATGACACAAAACTGGGAGGGGTGGCTGACACACCAGAAGGCTGTGCTGCCATTAAACATGATCTGGACAGGCTGGGGACTTGGGCAGAGAGAAACCTGATGAAATTCAATAAGGGCAAGTGTAGGGTCCTGCACCTGGGGAGGAATAACCCCAGGGACCAGTACAGGTTGGGGGCTGACCTGCTGGAAATCAGCTCTGCAGAGAAGGACCTGGGAGTGCTGGTGGACAACAGGATGGCCATGAGCCAGCAAGGTGCCCTTGTGGCCAAGAAGGCCAATGGCATCCTGGAGTGCATCAAGAGGAGTGCAGCAAGCAGGTGGAGGAAGGTCATCCTCCCCCTCTACTCTGCCCTGGGGAGGCCACATCTGGAGTGCTGTGTCCAGTTCTGGGCTCCCCAGTTTAAGAAGGAAAGGGAACTGCTGGAGAGGGGACAGCGAAGGGCCACGAAGATGATTAGAGGGCTGGAACATCTTTCTTATGAAGAAAGCCTGAGGGAGTTGGGTCTTTTTAGTCTAGAGCAGAGAACGCTGAGGGGGGATCTCATCAATACTTATAAATATTTAAATGGAGGGGGTCAGTCTTTTTTCAGTGGTGCCCAGTGATAGGACAAGAGGTAACAGATACAGACTTGAACATAGGAAGTTCCATCTGAACATGAGGAGGAACTTCATTCCTTTGAGGGTGGNGCGGTCCCTTCCAACTCCTGACATTCTATGATTCTGTGATTCTATGATTCTAAGATCTTGGGAGTGGACATAGCCAGGACAGCTGGCCCAAACTGACCAAAGGGATATTCCATACTATATGATGTCTGCTCAGCAATAAAAACTAAGAGAAAGGGGGCGGAAGGGGGGGCATTCGTTATTTATGACATTTGTCCTCAGGCGCAACTGCTATGTGTACTGAAGACCTGCTTCCCGGGAAATGGCTGGACATTGCCTGATGATGGGAGACAGAGAATAAAATCTTTTGTTTTTCTTTGCTTCTTCATGTGGCCTTTGCTTTTGCTTTATTAAACCGTCTGTATCTTGACACACAAGTTTTTTCTATCTTATTTTCTCCCCCTCCTCCCCCGCCCTGGCCTGCTGAGGAGGGGAGTGATAGATCAGCTAGGTGGGCACCTGGCTTCCAGCCAAGGTCAACCCGCCACACATGATCATGAAAATTCTCCTGTAGATTCGTCCATTATTGCTTCTCAAAGTTGTAATTAAATGCAGTTAAACCATGAGTAAACCATGAGTAAGCTGCCCTGCTTACTCCTTCAAACCAAGTGTCAAGTTACCACTTGCCGGTTTCCCATCCATTTCTTCCTAGGAGATCATGAAAGGGTGGTGTTAAATGGCCATCATGTACTTTTTCCATTTCTTGTAGGGCTGTGTAGTTGGCAAAGATGTCCTTCTCTGAACAATGAACAGTTTTTATTTCTGTTTTTGGAGGTGGGGAGAAGTGGTTTTGAAATTATCTAACTTTGTTTTCTTTCTAGATGGGCAAAGGGAATGAACCAAGCCAAGAAAATCACTCAAAATTCAACTTAGAGTATGAAGTATTTTCTTTTTATTGTTGTTCTTAACATGAAGCACTTTAATTTTTTGAGTGTTTATTTCTATATTGTAGAAATGAATTAAGATAAACTAATCTGTTCATTTCTTTCTCCATCTTTCACAATTTTCCAACAAAGCAAGTTTATCCATTCAGCTTTTCACTTTTCCAACCAGTGCTGTATATGTGGGGTGCCAGGTAATTAGTGATAAGTGCAAGGCAGTGATTGCTATAAAATGACAGTGCTGCGTTTTGAGGCTTTTTCATACGTTTATCGATGCTTTCACCATAAGATTTAGTATAAGCAAATACCTTATCCAGAGTGTCCAGCACTACATCTCACATTAAAGAAAAATCATCACTGCTCAGCAGTTTACAAATGCTACACAGTAACAGCAAAAAAAAAAAAAAGTACCTCATTCTCATTTTTGATGGCTCTAATACCTTTTCATTTAGACATGCTCAAATTTTCAAAGCCAGAAGACACAAACAGACATTTCAGTGAGTGTTTGAGCAGCAAAGTATAACTTAGTCCCACAGTCCCTTTTGTGCACTGATGCTACAATAAGACATACTTTTCCTATGCAGATTTGTAAGACATGCATTCTGTTTAAAAAAAAGATGCTGTTTCAGGTTTTATTCCTCTCTTGGGAGAACTCTGTGGGGAAGGAAAAACAAAAGGGGGGGGAAGGGTGGAGATACATAAAAGAATGCTTTATTCATACTGAGAAAACGTAAGAGAAAAAGAAAACAAATAAAAGAGAAAAAGAAAAAGAAAAAGAAAAAGAAAAAGAAAAAGAAAAAGAAAAAGAAAAAGAAAAAGAAAAAGAAAAAGAAAAAGAAAAAGAAAAAGAAAAAAAGAAGAGTTTGGAGAATGTTGGAACTTATGTGAAGAAGCAGTGTAGAGATTTCTTGTAGCTAGGTTTCTTTCCTGTGTCTCATGCAATCTTGTTTGCATATGACCTGCAAACCCCTTTAAAGAGAAAATAATATAAATAGGAGAAAACATATTGCAGTAAGCAAAAATTAAGTGGAAAGAAAAGAAAAAACATTTCTGAAATTTCTCGTTTTGAAGCCAAGAAGCTTTTTAAAGCACTACTTTACATTAAAATTCATGCAGTCAACCTATGTGAAAATGTGAGAGCTCAGAATAAAAACTTTGTCCAAATTGACAAAACACTTCGATCATTTGTTTAAAAGCCAGCCTGGGTTTCTCAGTGGCACTTGCCTTATACTGTAGGTATTCCTCTACAATTTCAAGACATACACACAAGCCGCTGTTCCAAAGATTGTCACCTGGCATGAATGCCAGCATTCCCATGTGAGAAAAAATACAAAGATGGGAAACATGGCTGTGCTATATCAGACTGACTGATGTAGCAAGTAATCTTGGGAAGGAGAAGAAATAAATAGGACTGCGGCAGCAAGATTATTGTGATTAAATGAACACCTGCTTGGTTTGCCCTTTCCCCTGATGGGTGTATAAAAATGCTCCTGCTTTCGTCTGCAACATTTGAGTACTTTTGTCATACGGCTTCTTACATGTCTTCCAACATCTTAGATCTTCTTTCTTGCAGAAAATCATGCTCTAATTCAATGGGGCTATTCATGTGCAGGAATCAGTATATGCTTGAGTATTAGCAGCATCAGAGCCTTAGATGGTAAACTTTTTGGGTACCTTTGTTGCAAGTGCTGACTCTCAGTAAGTATGCAAATGCAGCACAATTAAAGCTTGATAGGGTTCCAAGGTCAAGAAGAAAATGCAGGCACTTCAGTATCTCTCTACTTAAGGTGAAAATGCAAGCAGCAGTTCTGGATGTTTTGTGCAGCAGTTCACAATCTGATTGCTCATGCTCTAACATCTCTTTGGACTAGATGTTCTCTCAAACAGATTCAAATTCATGACTGAGATTTGCTCCCTGATCAGATCCAAATGCTTTCATCAATTCTTTTTTGCTTCTTAACTTCCTGTTCAGACATGAATGACTGAACTACTCTCCCAAATCGACCAAAAAAACCCCCAACTATAGTGATAAAAACGTGTCTATTTTCATAAATTATTCCTCCTTTGTATTTGAATGCATTTTCTGCCATCTTGCTTGACCCAAAGGGTGTGATGAAATTGTGCAAACAGAAACATCCAGCGTTGTTTGAGATGTTTATGTCATCCTGCATGGTTTTCGACTGCTGATCTTGCAGCATACAGGTCTCATGTAGGTCATGTGTTATGTCTATTAGCAGACACAGAAGTCTGGAATATGCTAGGACATCTAGGAAGAATGAGATGGCATGCTTAGAGAAGTGAATAATGCCAAATTTCTAGCTACATTGCTCATAGCCCTATGTTTGCTTTGAAGGAAGGTCAGGAGAAATCTGTGCAATATAATATATATTCCTCAATGTTTTGATGGTTCCTTTTCAGAAAGATTTGAAGATGTTAGTTTTAAGATGTCATCAAGGTGTTATGAAAAATTCTACGTTTCACGCTTGACTCCAAGAAACCAAGTTATCTTCATCAACTTTTCAACTGGACACACAGCAGTGAGTCTGGAAACAAAGACAATTTTAATGAAAACAGTCTACAGGCATAATGTTTTATCATTCCTATACTGGAATAAAACTGACAAGAGGGGTTTTTTTTCAAATGAAAATACAGTCATTTGTTTGATGGCAATGAAGAGATATTGAATTACTTCCTGGCTGCTCTTTGCAATTTGTAGTACGTGGAAAGTCTTAAAGGAAAGTTGACGGTGACAAATAGACATTTCTAAAATGTCAAGTCATTCTAAACATGAATTTTAATTTATTTATAGACTTACTCTGATCTCTCAAATGTTACTGAGCTTCCTGTAGACAGTATTTAGTTTTCTATTAGGAATTTTCAGAATCTCAAATGCAATGACATCTTGCGTGAAGATAATGTTACAGTGACACATTTCACAAATAAATTATATAAGATCAATGATTGGAAAATTTTCTGGGTGCATTTTTCAAACCTGAAACCACTTTCTAGAGGAATTATTTCCTAAAGAAAGTTGCAGCTTCTCTAAGAAATTCTGAAAACCCACTCTGTCACATAAGGATTTGGATGATCACTAAAAAAAAAAATAAATATATATACTACTGTAGTGTAAATTCAAAATCAGGAAATGAAAAACTTTCATTGCTTCTCAATTTCCTGTAACTTTAGTGACAGGGGAAATTTCTGACTTGTCAAGTTTAGAAGTTAAAAAAAATTGTTACCCTACAGGACGGGGTTTTTGTGCTGGAGTAAATATAGACCTTCTTATGATACTCTCTGTTATACTCCAGCATAGTTTAAAACTTTCATATTTCAATATTTATGTTCTTCCTAAATATGTGTATAAAACAGAAAACTCAGAATTTTTGATTGAAAAATATTTCTTTGTTTTCGTATGAAAGAAGAGTTTGATGTCTTCAATAAAGAAAAGCTTCAACATGGCAAAGCAAAAATATTTTTTCTCATGGTGTTGTACATAATGTTTTAAAATATATTGTAGTCATTATACATTATAGAAAGCATGGCCTTACCTTTTATCTGTAGACTGGGCCTTCTGTGTGAAATACAATGCCTAGATGTGTTAAGTACATCAGACAGAGGTGAACCCCTGGGTCACCACAAGTAATTTTTTTTTGTGCGTGTGTGTGTGAAGTCCCAAAATAATAAACCCTAATTTTTATAGAATCAGTTTTGGGGTTCTTTTGTTTGTCTGCTTGCTTGTTTATTTTTCAAACTTTCCTTCTTGTGGGAAAAATATTTCAATGAAAAATTCCTGAACTGCATTTTTGTCATTCTCACAAAGGTAGAGTACACTTCTGATGCATAAGGGCATGAGAATGTCTCCTGTGATGAATGAAGCATGATAATTTCTCTTATCTTCTTCTCTGGGGTAGTTACAGAGATCTATATAATTATGAATAAATCCACCCAATAGAAACTATATCACTGGATCTTTGTTTAAACAGGAAGGAAACCAGATTACAACACCACTTCCCTGAAATTAGTTTTGTGATACAACTATTTGTGTTTGTTAAGTTACTATGCTCTACTCTTTATGTCTTGTTTCAGCCTGTAATAGAGCTTTCTTACAGTGCAACTTTCCTTTTGCTAACACATATTCAGTATTACAAAGGATGGAAAGGGGAAATAAGAGCAAAAAATGGCATTAGCCATGACGTGAAACCCCACAAAACCTTAATTGGACCAAGCCTGAATGAAAATGCTTGCCCTAATTTACCCTTTTCAAACATGATATAAAAGGCACCATCATGTCCTCATTCAGTTCCCCCTTGTCACTGTTCTCATGGCTTTCTGCATTAAAATTTCTAAATGGGTAAATGCATGTTTAGAAATGTCAAATGAAAGAAAGAAGGAAAACAATGAAAGAAAACAACTCTTTGCATATTGTCCCTCATCTGAGTTGGAATGTTTCCAAAAATCTGGCTTTACAGTTTTAAAAATAAATGGTTCATATAGGTTGGGGATAGGCAAACCCTCTGGACAATTTTCTAGGAGCTGACACATACAAAGCTTGTCCTATCAGCCATAGCAAGGTTCTTCCAGATTCTTCAGAGTCTTGTCTTCTAAAAGTTATTTAATAATGATTTTCAACATGTGAGTTTGGCTACCAAAGGCTCTTCAGTGTTTTCTTGTTTCATTTCTGTTATGTTGTATTCAACGGCCTTTTGACAATTCAGGTTTCTTCTAATGATCTACACTCAGCAGTGCTGGCAGCCAGATCCTACTTTCACAACTTTCTTTCACCTATTGGCCATGAAGGCATGGACAGCAGCAACATTAGCTCCACATGTCTATGTATACCCACATGATGGGTAGCATGTGCCTCTAAGTCTTCCCGTTTTCCCAGGTGGACACATCAAGTGTGGATTGTGCAGGGTGAATCATAGGAGTGATTTCCCGTGAACAGCTCCTGAAAAATTATTTTATTTCTTAGAAGAAATGGCGGGGNTAGAGTTGCCCACTTGATTTCTTAAATGCAATTAGTTATCTGAAATTGCGCATCTTCACACTATGTTAACTGGGTATTTCAAAACATGCTTAGTCTTACAAGTGGACCCTGTTCCTTTCAAACGTCTTACTAGCCTTCTTCAGAATTATTACTTTTCCACTGTCACAAACACTGAGCCTATCAGAATATCAAGTTTTTCTGCTTCTGTTAATTTATTCATACCAGTTTGATTCACCTTTGGGAATTATTTTATCTTAATGCATTCTGTTTACCCAAATTCATCCCTGATGTAGTTAATTTATGTCACGGGACACTAGATTTCATATTCTAGCTCTGGGCACATTCCTCTAGATTGTCAGGGCTGTCCTGTAAATGTTTTTTACAGGATTTTTTTACAGAATTGCCTTATAAAAGAGCAACTTGCCTTAGCATCTTAATGTGGCTTATATTTTCAATGAACTTGTCTGCCATGGCTTTGTTCAAATCTTTATTAAAAGCAGAAACACAGGGAAAAAACTTAGTTGTGTTTAACTTTGATACTTCCTTTTCTACCTATAAAAGATCCTGGTTTGCATTTTGATTACTGCTATCTAACCCATTTCAACTGTAAATACAGAATTCCCATTATTGACTGATGAATCACTACAATTGCAAAGTATTTGCTAATTGTATTTGGTTTTATATTATTTGTTCTTGTGGCAAGTTGAATCCCTGACTTAAATAGTGAATGTTCAGTGCTCTTTAAAATTGAGGCTTATGCTGGGGTTGAATATAAATCAATATTCATTCAATACAAACAAGTCCTAGTTGGTGTAAGGTAAACGGAGATTGTGTCAGCAGTTTCCTGGGAACAGCTCTGAGTGTGCTTCCATCCGCAGTAATCTATCTGTAGCCATGAAAAGTAGATGTAAAGAAAGCACAAGTACTAATTAAAAACTAAGAGTGAAGAAGGGAAAATAAGAAAGAAATAAGAATTCCTCACAGAGAGGTAAAAATCAAAAGGATGTTCAAATTTCTGTCATGCATATACATCAGAAAACATTTTTGGGCATTTGAGGTTTTCTTTAACATTTGCAGCATGCTAAATGTTAAAACAGGAAATGAGGAGAAACAATAGCTTTCCAACATCAGAATTGTTTAATTTTGAAATCAGTTATTAAAAAAACAACCAACCAACCAAAAAAAAAAAAACCAAAAAAGGAAGAAACTTGACTATTTACAGCTAGCTAAGGTAATATCACATTGCCATTCAATGAACATTTTCCTATCAAGAGGAACGAGAAGCTAAAAATAAACCAAACCAACAACCATTTATTCTCTTCAGAAATTTGGAGAAGCACTGGTGAAAAATTATCTGAGACTGACATTCAGATGATTTCCATCAAATGAAAAGGGTACATTTGGAATACCATCAAATCAGGAGTTACTCTGCCAGCAGCTGGTTCATTGCCTCATTCAATCGCAGAAATGTTGCACCTCTAGGCTCTGTTAACACCACCCATTTGACGTTCGTCTCCGATTGGCACATGCACTTTCAAACTCAGTTTTCACTGGCACTTATGCTTTTTTGGAAGAAACATTTCAAAATGAAAACAGAACAGGAAGCAGTGTTTTCTCTAAAGCAGAGATGGCCAAAGAAAATTATTAAAATTATGATCTTTTAGAGGAACAGCTATATAGAACCAGCACAGAATACATATATGTTAAAAGACATTTGGAGCTGAGACGGCTTCATGTAGTTACAATGCCTGAAGCAACAACAATATGTTGTGGAAAGAGGATGATAAGAAAAAAGAAAAGCTAATTTTTATTTTGGTTTAGTAAAGAAAAAAATACTGGAGTGTTGACCTTAACGATGCATTTGGACACTTTTCAGCATTCATGGAAAAGTTTATCAAAATTGCAATTTTCCTTCCTTGGATGATTTGTTTTATATATTAAAGTAGTGCATAAATGCCAGAAGTGAAATCAAGACTCTCAGTGTTGGATGTAATAAAACAAAAACAATGTTATAAAAGACAATCCTCCTCATAAAGACCACTGAAGAAATAGTGAAAATATTCTGGAAAAATTTTCTGAAATTAACAATTTTTTTGAACAAAAAAACTGCAGGAAATTTTCTAATACACCTGAGTGATAAGGTAGGAATTCTACTGCAGCTTTTTGTTTTCTTATTGTTTCCTTTTAATGAAGTTTCTGCTATTTCTATCTGATAGTATGCAAACTCCTGACAGTTATTTCTGAAGAGGTTTTTGAACTTTGAAAGTTTTCTGGAAAATTATTCAGGAATCTTTTGTTTGTTATATTAATCTGCAAGCCTTCAAAACAGAGCTTAAGTGTTTTGTTAATTCAGAGGGTAAATACCAGAGGCATAGAGAAAGTAGCAAAGAAACCAGTTCCTCTACTTTGCCACAATATAAAAACAAGATATTCAGTAAACTTAACATCAAGCAAGCATGACTTTTCCGAGTCATTAAAAGAATGTCACATAACATAAATGTGTTTTGTGAAACTCATTGGCACAAATTATCACCATTTGCTAGACTTGCACTTTGTACTTATATGAATGATCAAAGTAAACACAGTTATGAATGAAAACTGGATTTCCATATTGTTAGTTTTCTTCATTTTCTACTATAAAAAGGCTTGACCAAGGGTTGACCAGACTGGAACAGAAAGTGGTACAGCTGTCAGCATGGGTTGTAGTATTTTTTGGCTCATCATTCCCAGAGACGAGATCTGTACACTTTATCTTCATCCCAAAGGACATTTCTGTACACATTTCAAAATGGTGCCATATTTTCTTCTGGCTACTGGCCAGAAAGCAGACGTTGGATTGTAATGTTGTCATCCTTCTGGTACTCACCTTTATATATGTACCTCCTTCATCTGAGACAATTAGACCAGTCACGCAAAGGACACATGTAAAGATCAGCTGCCCCTGCTTGACTGGATATACAGTGAAAATCGAAGCAGTTGCCTGAATTTAGCACCTGTGTTTAGCTACTGAAATTTGACCTCTGGGGTTTTTGTTGAATCCCCAGCTGCTGTTCAATAATGTCACAACAGCAATATCAAAGAAGTCAGCTCTGGAAAGAAAGCAGATTTAGTTGCTATATTCTGTTCTCTTGTACCCTTGGGACTAGAGCGCCGCAGGGAATGACATGTTAAGCTACATCTTAAAGGTGACCCAGAATGCAATCTGGCAGTATAAAAAAAAGCGTCCTTGTAAAATAGAAGAAAAAGTTGGTACTGAGGTCAGATTAAATATGAGGGACTCCAAGGAATTGCTTGCGGTCTGTTTTTTAGCCAGTATTTCAGGAAATGACACGTTAAGTTCTGAAATTTGCATGAAATGTAGGCACAGTGTGGATTGCATTTTATTGTGGTTGGCTATTTCTTTTTGGCTTGCTGATTAGGAGCAGCTGCTGGTTTTAATTTAAATTTCATATTTTATTTCTGGCAAGGATTCCTACATCTCTGGATGGATTCTTTTTTTCAAGATTTTGATGTATTTATTATAAATAGAGAACAATAATAGATAATAATAATTGTGAGCTGCAAAGATACAGTAGGGCCAGGTGGCGTCCTGTGACTCAGTGACATTTTGGTATTAGAAACCACCCGCTGCCATTAGTTATATTAAACCTTTGCAGCTGGGTTGTAACAATGACAGAAATATTTGATGGACCCTGATCCTGCCATCTCAGAGCTACCAATAAGCCTCTTTAGGCAGGGACAGGGAGGTTATTCAACATATTTCAAAAGAACTTGCTGCTTGGATAAGGGCTGCTCCAGTGGAAAAGACTGTTGGAGGATTCCCTGGGTAGGGGATTGGCTATACTAAGACACCCCAGTGGTTTTGCTGCTTAGTGAATCAAGTTGTGCTTATAATTGGCCCTCCTTTTTTTCTTTTTTTTTTTTTTTTGGTTTTCCCCTGAAACACTATGCTTTCACAATTCTGGGTCCCAAATGATGCTTATAATCAAGTGTAAGTAAAACAATTCTTACTAAAGCACTAGCAGAGGGTCTTGGCAGTGTACACTTTCAAAAGACTCTGGAATAAGAAAGGAAAACAAACCCCAAACCAAAAATGTTAAGCATAGCTGAAAATGGAAAGTTTCTAGCTGTGAGCAGACTAACGTATTTTTTATCTCTTGAAAGGTGGCCCAAGTATGTTGTGTTACAGTTAATGTTTCAGAAGTACAAGGTGGAAACAACGTGTACAGTGTGTGATGTAGATATTAGCTCCACTTTGTGCACACTCAGCGTTAAGACACTCTCAGGAGAAAAATGTGTCATATGCATATAGACATGCAGTGGTTGAAAGTTTCCCTTTAAGAGAGTAATATTATGGAAGAGATGGAAATGTTTGTTCTTCTCGGAGTCCAGAGCTTGCTTCTTCCCTTCAGTGCCTGCAGTATTTATGCCACAACATGGGGAAGTTTCCATTCATGGTGACAAATCCAAAATATCATGAACATGTTCAAGCATAATTCAAATGAGTCTCATCTCAGGACAAATCATTCACAATTTGCGAATTAAAAAAATCGCACTTTTGCCCTATTCTTCTAACAGTAGTTTCTAGTTTCTACTACTATTAGAAGAATAGGAGTTCTAGTATTTATAGTTCCTAGAAACTACCATCAACACATTTCCTTGCGCTCCACATTGGTATGTATTCCACTTATACTGGAATACACTACTTGCCTATGGCAGGGGGGTTGGAACTAGATGATCTTTAATGTCCCTTCCAACCTAAACCATTCCATGATTCTACGATAGTGCTGGAGTACCAGTGTCTTTTTCTGGTATGCTGGTATTGCATGGCTAGCATCGCAAAAAGCTACTGTTTTACTCTATGTAACTTGGTATTTTTGTGTAAAACATGCCATATGGGTGGTGCTTCTGTAGTTTCTGTCAGAGTTTGAAGAAGTTGGGATGGTGGTTACCAAGGTCAGTAATAATTTACTGCAATTGTCACGCTGCAAACAGCTAGAAACTGCAAGGTTAAGGGGTTCAAGTCCAGGTCAAGATCAAGACCTCCCCTCCCTGAAGTGCATGTTACATTGGCAGGCTGAATGGGTAGGGTTCATCTTTGGATTGTAGCCCCTCAGTCATGTGGATGGATACTTTCACTGTTTCTTTTCACATTGCAATCATCCTCTTCATGAATCAAAGGAAATTTAAAGGGTAATCAAAGGCGAGAATTTTTTATTGGAACTGGCAGAATTCCTCTCTACAACTTTGGATATTATGTAAACAAGCCATAACAGGCTTCTTGTCAGCCAGGTGTTAGCCACCAGCAATGAGAAAAAGAAACTGATATTCTAGGACAATCAAGTTCCTTGTGATGTTCTGCAACCTGTGCCGCATCATTATCCTCTCATTAATTTCAAATTTCAAAATTCAAATGGTCCTTACTTTGGGTAATGGTGACTGAGGGGGACAGAGACATAACGAATTTAAAAAAAAAAAAGGTGGGAGAAAAAAACCCCCAACCCTAATCACCTGGACAGAATTAGTGAGTGGCAATGGTTACAGGGAAATTTCTCATTTAGCTTATTTCTGGATGGAGAGAAAACGACCAAGTTCCTCTGGATGTTTACCTAGTAAATTACAACAAGCAGACAGCAGACCAAAGTACTTTGGCTCTTGAGTTAATTTAAAGCATTGGACTTGTTCCTGGTTTTGAAAAATACAGCCATGTATTCACAGTGTTATGTCTGCAATAATAACACCAGTAAAAGCCAATGATCTCAAAGTACACTAGAAACATTAAGCTTCACCACTTTCTCCAAAAAGTTATTACCTGAGGAAAGGGAATAAGGGGCTTGATCTTAATTGCACAGTCTAACTTTACACCCTTTAAGGGTACCAGACTCAATACTTCCTTATAGAGGAGGATGACTTCAGGCCAGGCTGGGATGACCCTGAGAGCACACCATGTCTGACGGCAGAGGATAGCATGACTTGGGCTGGCTTTATGTGTGAGACAGGGACAACCTGGAACATACTCTGGTCTGCAGACAGATAGATCTCTTACAGCCACAAACCATGAAGTCTCCACATTTATTTCTCTGCCTCCCTGAAATAACAAGCCACTTAAGACATATCATATCCTGCCTCGTTCCTGCCTTTATCCGAGTGACTGGACTCTGAGCTTGCATCTCAGGTAACACTTAAGGCATACTTGGACATGAAAAATGCATGAAACATGCCTGGGACTCTGACTGGCTGGCCATGAAAGTCTGCTTTAGGCTATACTAGCTGGTGCAGCTAAACTTCCTTAGTTTCCAAAACAGTGGCAACAAACTGTGTAGTGGAAACAGTCCTCAACTTGTTCTAACTTCTGTACTGTGACTGGGTGTCCTCTGGGAGCACACGTGCTGCCATGGACAGAAAATATTCTAGGGACTGCTGGTTGCAATTTAATTATCATTAAAATCTATCCCTTTCTATCAGATTTGGATCATACTGAATATTGCTTTCAGACATGAGGGGCATGGGGACTCAGAAGACAGAAAGTCCAAAAAGCTAATGTATAAGCCTTTCTTCCTTAGGAAATAAAGCTAATGAAATCTTTCATAAACTGTGTAGTATTCCTGCAATATTTTTCCACTAAGCAAATCTGGAGTTTCTCCACTGATCGCATGACAAGCAAGTAGGGTAATATAAAATGTAAATTACTCAGAGCCTATTAAAGAAATTGAACTCCCCAAATGCTAATTACAACAAAAAGAAAATTAAAAGTTTAACAAGAGTACAATAAAAGAAGGAATTTAAATATTCTAAATGTATTCAGATATAACACTTAATTGGCACTGGGCAAGTTTAAGTTAGGCAGCTAACAAGATAAACACTTTTGATGACAGAAAATTAATGTAGTGGCACAGCAAAAGACTGTTTTATTTGATATTTTATATGTGTTAAACGACAATTTAATTAAACATTTAAGTAATCCAGGCAAATAATTTCCTAGTGAAATAAAACAAGAATGATCAACTTCCTTTTCTTTAAAGGATCAATGCGGAGTGAGACTTACCTAATTTATGCTTTATGACTCTACAGCCTTAAATTTTATGTCAAAATTAATGAGACAAAATAGATTTCTAAGGGCTATTTTTTTCACCATCACACACGCATGGTAAATCAATTCATTCTTGCTGGAAATAAGCTCAAATAGAGAAACAACCCTACTTCTTGTGATGTTATTACCTTGTAATTTTTATAAAAGCATGTTGCTAAATCTCAGTGTAAGGAGAAAAAAGAAAAGCTTTCAGTCCAGATCAGTTTGTTAGAAGAAGTTTTAGAACACTTTGACTCATACTTTGAGCATGCTGTGTCATCCGTTGTCTCTCATTGAAGCTAAAAGGAAAAACTCTCAGAACATGTCATGCGATTCTGAAGCAGTTTGTATGAATCAATTAAATGTAAACATTTTTGTTTCTACTGAATTCCTGCTCCGGGCCCGGATCCCTGCTCCGGGCCGGCAGCACCTCCTGCCCTCCTGCTCCTCCGCCCTCAGGCTCCCTCTGCTGCTGCCGCCTCCGGGGCTTCCTCCTCCTCTGCCTGGGCCGCCTTCCGCCCTCCCGGAAACCTCTTTTCCCCCCGGCGCCTCCAGCTCGGCTGAGGGGCTCCGCTGTGTCCTGCCGTGGGGCCCTTGGAGCCGGCGGGCACCGGCTGTGTCCGGCACGGAGCAGCCATGGACCCTCCACACAGAGGCTGCCCTGAAGCCCCTGCCAGTGCCTGGGCACGGACACCCAGTGCATCCTGCTATAAACATAGAAATATAGTCTGAGATAGCCATGACAGCTTTTCTATAATCTTTTTTACCACAAACAGATCGGCACTTCCCTCTATGTACTTCTTTGGCATTGAAGCACTCTGTATTAGTTACATATTCATAGTGAATACTTTTTACTTAAAGCTGAACAAAATGCCAGGCTCTGTGACATGAGACAGACCTACTCTGATTGAGAGGACTAATCAATCTACTTAATCTTTCCATTATTTGGTTTCTATTGTGCCTCTGTGCTTGGCCAAATCATGGAGCAGATCCTCCTGGAAACTCTGCTAAGGCACATGGGAAATAAGGAGGTGATTGGTGACGGCCAAGATGGCTTGACTAAGGGCAAATTGTGCCTGACAAATTTGGTGGCCTTCTATGCCAGCATTACAGTGTTGGTGGATAAGGGAAGAGCAACTGACACCATCTATCTAGAGTTGTGCAAAGCATTTGACACTGTCCCACATGGCATCCTGATCCCTAAATCAGAGAGACATAGATTTGACCAATGGATCATTTGGTAGATAAGGAACTGGATGAATAGTCTCACTCAAAGGCTTGCGGTCAACAGCTTGATGTTCAAGTGATGAACAGAGACAAGTGGTGTTCCTTGGGAGGTTGGTGCTGGGACTGGTAAAGTTTAACAACTTTGCTGGCAACATGAATGTTGGTACTGAGTTCACTCTCAGTAAGTTTGCTGACGACAATAAGGTGTGTGGTGTGGTTGACATGCTGGAGCGAAGGGATGCCATCTAGAGGGACCTGGACAGGCTTGAGAGGTGGGCCCATGACAAGCTCATGAAGTTCAATAAGGCCAAGTGCAAGGTCCTGCACATGGGTTGGGACACATGGGCAGGTCCAGAGGAGGGCCCCAAATTGATCAGAGGGTTAGAGCATCTTTCCTATGAAGACAGGCTGAGAGAGTTGGGGTTGTTCAGCCTGGAGAAGAGAAGGCTCCAGGGAGACCTTGTAGCAGCTTTCCAGTATCTGCAAGGGGCCTACAAGAAAGCTGGAGAGGGACTTTCTACAAGGACTTGTAGTTGATAGGACGAGGGGTAATGGTGTCAAACTGGAAGATGGTAGATTTAGACTAGATACGAGGAAGAAGTTTTTCACCATGAGGGTGGTGAGGCACTGGAACATGTTGCCCAGAGAAGTTGTGGAAGCCCCATCCCTGCAAGTGTCCAAGACCAAGTTGGATGGGGCTTTGAGCAGCCAGCAGGAAGTGTCCTTGCCCATGGCAGGGGGGGGGGGACTAGATGATCTCTAAGGTTCCTTCCAATCTAAACCATTCTATGATTCTATAATTCTTTGTTTTCAAATAAGAACTTGGCATATTCTTTTCAGATTAGAACCAGGATATATATACAGATACAGTTGTCAAGCGGTAGGAAGAAGAAAAAGAAAAAAAAAAAACAACCTCAGAAAAAGAGAAATCAGTCTCTAGAATTTCTTTTTTTTGGTAAAATTCTGCTCTAATACTTTGTCATCTTAAAGCAATCTGATAACTATGATGGAGATTAAGTGATAGAGGAGATCTTGAATTCTTAAAAATGAAAGAATTCCTAGATAATATAGTCTTTGAAAAACAATCCATCTAAAGGAAGGTGTATCAAGGTACTAAATATTTCACTTTAAAAAATCCTTTCTTTTGGACAAAGGCTGAAACTAATGCGTGGTTGCATCTGAAATGTATCTAAAAGGCTGAAGAGATGAATATGGGATTATGATAAATTGTTTCCTGAATTAAATATCCCAGTAGTTTGCAGGAGAGATTCCAGTAGTAGTGATATTCCACCTCAGCAAGTGTAATAGATGGAAGAATTTAAGAGAAGAATAAAATGCTGGATAAAATGTATCTGATAGAGTCCATTTTACACCACAAAGTTTTTTCACAAAACATTAGGCCGATACAGAAGGATTGGTGAATGGTTATAATAAATGTGTCACTGATGAGTCAATGAGGAAAGATGGAACAGTAAAGCTTGTTGGCTGAAGGATGCACTTTAAGATCTAGAAGTGTGTATGAAGCTACATACAGTCAGGTATTGATGAAAAACAACAGAGGCTGCAAAGCAGTGATGGTAGGAGATTTGAGAACCACAAAAAGACAAAATTTCATCTGTTGGTACTGACATAAGGTAGGAAAAAATGAAGAAAAAATTGCGTATTGCAGTTAACCTTTCCTCTTTCTTTGCTACCTCCTTCATTTGAAATATGGTGATCATCTCAGATTATCGTTATATGTCTTACTTTATGTAGGATGCCAAGAGAATAGACAGCTACAAATTTAAATACTGCAGTAACTAAGCAGTGACTCATACAAATTCTGGTAAACAGAAGGAATGGATACAGCAAAGAGTGTACACCTTAAAAGGCATAGGTTTGTTTCTGAAGAGTACAGACTAAAAATAGAACTGAGGAAGTATTTTGTAACAATTTCTGAAGAAGATTTTTCCTTCTTTCTTCTAGCTAAAAAGAAACCGACAAATTTTCTAGGTCTCTTGCTAGTTTTCTGTGAAGCATATTGCCCTTGGTTTGTTGATAGCTGGTGAATAATTAGTTGCTAGAGCTCTCTAATTTGTTTCTGCTTTGCTAGTGAAACTGCATGATATTGTTGGATGATACTTTCAGCATTCCCTATTTTAAATAATAGTCCAGGTCAGTGGGAAATCGCCCTTTTTTTACAATCCGATTTCCCCACAGCTGTTGCATTTGAATGTTGTTTGTATAGCTCGCTTTTTGTGTTAGGCAGGATGTTGCTAGATTTAGACCACTTTTCTAGGACTACCTGAACCTGAACTTTAATCAGGAATTTTGGAATGAACTTTGGAATGCAAAACTGCATCCATACTTTAACATGAGAATTTGTTCCAAAGTGCTCCAGTGTAAGTGGTAAGGCAATTTGTTGCTGCCAAAGATTGTGAAGAACCTATGGCTTTCTGTATCAGAAGTATGCAGGTCAAACAGCAGGCTCAAAGAGGACATTTGGAAATGGAGTCAGAGAAGGAGATGACCACACACCATTTGCATGATGTCAACACACTTCTTCAGAAAGAAAGAGGTGTGTAATTACTTCTCAGCCCAAAGTGGAGGTTTTCTATCCCTCTAATCCCCAAAGCATAGACTAATCAGTATAACAGAAGGACGAGGCTTAGATTTTGAAACCCTGCAGCCAAAAATACCTTATGCCTAAGGAAGATAAAGAAAACATGTAGCTGTCTGAGCCAAGGAGGCATGACTTTTTTAACTTCATTGCTGTGCAATGTGAAGAAGGACAAGTAACTGTGGTGTAACCACACACCAGCAAAGGAAAACAAGGAGTTCTTCCACCACTTCCCATTGATGGGCAGATGTTCAGCCATCTCCAGGAAAGCATTGCTCCATCACATGTAATGGTTACTTGGGAAGACAAAACACCATAATTCCGAATGTCCACTCCCTTCCTTCTTCTTCACCCACATTTATATGCTGAGCATGATGTCATTTGGTATGGAATATCTCTTTGGTCAGTTGGGGTCATCTGTCCTGGCTGTATCTGGCATGGTCCATGCCCACGATCTGCAGGTTGAAGATATTGATCTTGAGAAAGTTGCTGGTCGCCAGTTGCTGAAGCCAATTCTGGTTCCATTACTGTTGCACTTACACTGCTTCTTGTAAGGCTTGTCCTCCATTGTTTCAGGTGGTTCCTGCTATAACAATTCCTTTAACATGCAACTCAAATCATGGGTTACAACAATTTAAAGGTATATCCATTACAATCTCCACCCCTGGCCCTTTTGAGCAAGGTTATAGGGTTTAATATTGCAATGAACTCCTCCCCTTGCTCCTATCCTGGCTAGCAACAAGGGGTTCCTTCTGTAACTCTCATAACATGCTACTCAAATCCCAGGTTTAACTTTATTCCTGATTTCTCTACTTCCTCCCCTCCAGCCCCGAGCAGTGCAGGGGGACAGGGAATGGGGGCTGTGGCCAGTTCATCACATGTCTGTGTTGCTTCAGGTGGAGGACTCCTCACACTCTTCTCCAGCTTCAGAGTGGGGTCCCATACACAGGAGACAGTTCTCCGTGAACTTCTCCAACATGAGTTCTTCCTGCAGGCTGCAGTTCTTCACAAACTGCTCCACACTCTCACTGCCCAGTGAATTGGTTGCCTGTCCTGAGCAGAGACTGCAGATTCCCCCCCTTCCTGGCATATCCCCATTTATATACCAAGCATGATGTCTATAGTACAGAATATTCCATTGGCCATTCTATTGTTCTGTTTATGCTCCTTCTCAGCTTCTATGGGAAGCTGAAAAAAGGTCCTTGAATGGTATAAACATTGCCTAGCACCAACTAAAACAATATGCATTGTTGACATTCCTTTCATACCAATTACAAAACACAGCAGTCATCAGAAGAAAATTAACTCTATCTCAGCTGAAACCAGGACACCTTACAAAGCTGAGTCTGTGAAATCCTAGCTCTCAGCAGAGCAGACCAAAGCCACTTCAGCGCTTGTGGTTTTATCAATTAATGGCAATTTTGCCACAAGCTTCAAAGACAATTGATTGGATCTCCATTTATACATGTTGTAATTATTCTCTCTAACTCTGGGTGTTAGGTTGTAGATAGACATAAAAAAGGAAGAAAAAAGATTAAAAATATCTCAGTTTTCCCCCTAGATTGTTCTAAACTGTTACACTCAATTCCACCACTTGATTTAGGAGCACATTTTCCATCAAAACTTAAAACATCATTAAGTTTCTCATTCCAATAAGCTTTACTCTTTTTTTTTTTTCTTTTCTTTTTTTCATTTACATCTCTGCTAATATATTCGAGGTCTGTCCAATCACTGAAAACACCATCAAATATGAGGGTTATTTTCAGTTTTCTAGTTCCACAGATCAGCAAGATTCAGGAAGTATCAGATACAAAATAATGTAGTAGTTAAATTTACTCCTTTCTTACTAGCAAATGGAGACAGAACAGCCTGCCCCAAGGGTACTCAAAATTTTGCAGTTCTGTGTTTTTGAGTTGAATAAAGATCTTCAGCCATTAAATAACTAGCTCCTTCTCTCTGTATTTGTGTGAAAAGTAAAGGTCTTTGTGTCTGACATGTAAAAATAATATATTAATTCAACTGGAGTGATAAGGGGATAAAACCAGTGAAAACAAATCCTTACCTTGATTCCTTCACCCTTGTGCAATGAATCTATGACATGGCATTGTGGTCCGATGACCCAGATAACTGAAATAGTTTAATCAATGTAACAACACAAATTGTGTTGAAAAATCTCTACACATCACAGTTCCATGCAATTACTTTTGACACTCTAAATCTCTACCAGCTCAGCAACCTATACAGGCAGATAATGGCTCTGCTGTACATTGTTTATGCACTTTGATTGCTAACGCATATCTGGATGGAACTGAAAGCCCAGTGTCTGTGGCGTGACTACAATCTTGTGTGCAAAAGGATTAGGCCCATTTTTAAGCACTTGTGTTGTCTAATTCCCTACTGGTTTAGTGTTAGTTGGAGGGTGTGGTAGAGTCCATTAGGATTCTCAAGCCAGATGCACTGTGTATACTTATGTTTTCCTAAACCAGCTGTGCTCATCAAGCATAACAGAGTCTTGCTTGAAAATGTGGAGTGCATGCTGATGACAATCAAGGACATCTATGTTCTGGTCTGGCTTTTTTCCCCTCGCACCAGCTAAGTGTTACTCGCCAAGACGAACAGCTCTGGTGCAGAGACATCCACAGTGGAGCCAGACAGTTGTGGTGAAAAGGGGCTTTTCTTGAGCTTTTCTGAGGCAGGGAAACACCAGAGCAGCACAGAAACCTGCTGGGAGCCAGCAGCTCGCATGAGGGGGGGTCACGGCCAGCAGCAATGGCAGCCATCCCCACTCCCATAAAAGGCAGACCTAGGGAGCACAAGCGACCAGGAGTGTTGCAAACAGGGGGCGGCATGGCAGTTTGCACAGCAATTTGCACAGAAGGGCACTGAAAGCTCTGCTAGCTCAAGAGGGGAGTTTGGTTGGTGAGAGGGAGCTTAGCTGTGGTCTCCACCCAGCAGAAAGCTACATCCTCTCAACTTGCCAGAGTAGATGTAGCCGCACAGGCAGAGCTCCTGTGGAAAAATGCAGCTACCCAGGTCTCAGACTCCAGGAATACCACAACCTTACACTGCTAATGGACCATATTAGGGAAGACAGCCGTGTGAGGTGTGACCAGGTGGATGATATGCTCAGCCTGGTGGCAGAGCTAAGAGTAGAGCTAAGTAGAAAGGCTAAGGAGCATCAGGGAGCATGAGACAGAAATAGGCTGGTGGAACTCTGAACTCCCTGAGAGACAAACAGGGACAGTCACCAGAAAAAAACCCCACACATGATCAAAGGGATCCACTATCATCCCCCTACCAGGCTGAAGGCAGTGGCTTGATAGAAAGCTGTGAATGGAGGCAAGTCCATGCTAGGGGCAGCAAGCAAGCCCCCTCCTTGCCCACCTCGCCTACCCAGGTGACTCTGTAAAATACGTATGAGACTCTGGATGTGGAAGGCCAGCCAATGGATGATGTGGATGACAGTCCAGCTACACCAGAGGAGTTTCCAGGATGGAAAGGTCTACTGCTCATATAATGACCACCTCCACGAGGAAGAAAAAACGGGTTATAGTTGTAGGCAATTTCTTTCTGAGAGGAACGGAGGGTCCAATATGCCAGGCAGATTCTCCTCTTAGGGAAGTATGCTGCCTTCCTGGATGCTGGGTTAGGGACAGCACTAGGAAACTTCCTTGGACTATTACCTNGCTAGGGGCAGCAAGCAAGCCCCCTCCTTGCCCACCTTGCCTACCCAGGTGACTCTGTAAAATACATATGAGACTCTGGATGTGGAAGGCCAGCCAATGGATGATGTGGATGACAGTCCAGCTACACCAGAGGAGTTTCCAGGATGGAAAGGTCTACTGCTTATATAATGACCACCTCCACGAGGAAGAAAAAACGGGTTATAGTTGTAGGCAATTTCTTTCTGAGAGGAACAGAGGGTCCAATATGCCAGGCAGATTCTCCTCTTAGGGAAGTATGCTGCCTTCCTGGATGCTGGGTTAGGGACAGCACTAGGAAACTTCCTTGGACTATTACCTACAGCTGCTCTTCCACATGGGTGGCAATGAGGTCGCAACGTGTAGTCCAAGGGTGATTAAAAGAGACTTCAGAACCTTGGGGTGGTTAGTAGGAGAATCTGGGGTGCAGGTTATTTTTTCTTCTCTCCTTCCAATCACAGGCAGTGACATGGGAAGAAACAAACTCAGTCTGTTAATACATGGCTCCATGGCTGGTATCACCACCACAATTTTGTGGGTTTTTTTGGGAATGGGATGGCCTACAGAGCACCAGGCGTCCTGGTGTCAAATGCAGTTCGTCTTTTTCAAAGGGATAAGAGGGCCTTTGCTCATGAGCTAGTGGGGTTCATTGACAGAGCTTTAAACTAGACTTGATGTGGGAGTATTATCAGGCTTGCTTGTGACAAGCCAAGGGCTGACACGGCAAGGTTGGAGGGACGGGGTACTAGCGAGGGCCCTCAGCCTGTTGCTCTGAGATGTGCTGCACACTCGAAGTCTTATGAAGGTGATCCAGGGGCTCCTGAAGCAATTTGAGCCAATGGAGAAACACAGATAAAACACCTCAAAGGAAGGCCACCTGGAGAGCAGCACAAAGGAGTTGCAGACACTGCAGCCAGTCAGTCAGCTTCAACTGGGACTCACCTTAAATGCCTCTGTGCAAACACATGTAGCATGGGGAAAAAACAAGAGGAGTTAGAGATGTGCACATGCCTCCAGGGCTATGATCTCATTGGCATTGAGATGTGGTGGGATGGATCCAATGACTGGAGTGTTGGAATGGAAGGCTACAGACTCTTCAGGAAGAACAGGCAGGGGAAACTAGGAGAGGATGTTTGCCCTCTACATCAATGACCAACTGCAGTGCATGGAGTTCCACCTGGGGATGTATGAAGAGCTGACCGAGTGCTTATGGGTCGGGATTAAATTGAGGGCAGGGACAGGAGACATTACAGTGGGGGTCTGCTACAGGCCACATAACCAGGAAGACTGAGCAGATGACGCCCTCTATAGATGGATAGGAGAGGCCTCACATTCACAAGCCCTGGTTCCATGGGGAACTTAAACCACCCCTATACCTGTTGGAGGCACAACACAGCAGGGCACAAGCAATCCAGGAAGCTACTCTGGAAAATATGTTAGGGCAAAATTTCACTGTGCAACAGGTCGAGCCACTGTCATTCCAGAACTTCAGGACTGGTTGTCCCACTTGTCATCATTCCTCCATTGCCACACAACAGCAGCAAAAGAGTCAGTCCTGAGCTGCAGTATGGGCAAAGTAGGGATGCTCCTCATGTTGGCAGTTCTGCATCTCTGACAGTATGCCCTTCCTGGAAAAACGCCTGAATATTCTTTGCTGAAAGCCATCAGTGGAGGACATCCCAGGAATTTCTGTGCATTTTTCTGGTATTCTTGTATTGTAACACGTCCTGCTTGGTATCTGGGGTTCTTGTAGCCCTTTTATCCACTCTGACTTCAATGTGAGTTTTACTTGAGGAAGGCTTAAATAATAATGAGAAAGGGAAAGGGAAAGGGAAAGGGAAAGGGAAAGAGAAAGAGAAAGGGAAAGAGAAAGGGAAAGGGAAAGGGAAAAATGCTATATTCTGATAGTGACGCTAATGTTAAAGAATCTTTTCTGTAGTGGTGCAAGCCCAATAATGTCACTGGGACACATCCCGACATTGGTCCAGAGGAAAAAGGCACGCAGAATTTGTCTCACTGATGCTCCTCACAGAATAAAGTAGCCAGGGCATCACAGTCAGTGTGCTTTGGTTTTCATGACTGCCTGACAAGATCGGGGGTGAAAAAAACCCAAGCCCAATAGTACTTTATCCCTGTCTAGTTACTTTTGTGAGTTCAGTCCTGCTGGGTGCTTTGTATTCTGATCCTGTTCCTTGAGTACAGTGATGCGTTCAGCTTTAATATATAAGAACTCCCATCAGTTCAAGATAAATGTGTGTTCAAATGTTGCAATAAAGCTACGGTGTTCTTCACAAGATAAAGACTCTTCAGAGGATGCTGAAATCATTCTGAAGCATTACTTAATTGATCCTTGTGATATCTGTGCAACAAATGCAATGTTGTTCCATTTCTTAAGACAGTAAGTTGAGCTATGGAAAGGTAAAAGACATGATGCATCTGGGAAAGAGTAAAGGATGGAATTAAAATGTCTGGACTACCAGTCTCATGGTATATGTACTAAACAACTTTAAATAAAAAAATGCCATCATGCCTTCCTTCAGTAGCCCTGTAGATCAGTAAATACTGTTTTGTCATTGTCAGTAACAGACCACTGACTTCAAATTAGCTCTGCAAAACCTCAGGACTTGTCAGTTTTTGTTTCAACTTGACCTGCCCTGTCTGGAGCTTTATTTAAGCTTCTTTAGCTGTGGCAGGAATTTGTAATGACCAGGTAGCTGTTGCCTAATTTATTTTAATTTTGCTTATTTTTGTGTAATTGTGTGTGTGGTACAACTGAGATCTTCACATAGATAGTGGTAAAAAGTACATGTTCTGTGCAGCATCAGCTACTTATGACCCTAGCATAATGATGTAGTGTAAAGGATAATGAAGTGTAAAGTCATGGCATAATAACAGAGTCCTCAAAAGTGGGGACACAGGATGCGCTACAGAAGGTTATAGGCAAAAGGAAGGGGGTGCAACACGATGCTGAAAATCCCAAGTTTATAAACAACTCACTAATGGTCAACTAGAGAAACACAGACCAGGGAGGACAGACAACTTGTTTTAGGGGTAGCAATGAGTAAACAGAGCAAATATCTTGACACTTCACATACAATAAGTTTAATATTAGCATGGAGCAGCAAATCACAGAAGAAAAAAACAGTTGTAAAGCACCAATGAAAACATATAAAATGTAATATGCATTTTTCCCTGTATTGCTTTGGTCTAGACTAGTAACAATTCTTTGAGTAGGCTGTTAAGGTTTCAATTACACTAATAAGACACTCTTAACCTTACATATAAGGTTTGTTTCCTTTTGCTCACAACAAGGTTTTGAATATAATATTTTTATACTTTTGAATAGCAAGAAATATATAGTCTATTAATTATGTCTTTTTCAGTTTTTCAACAGGCAACTAGAGTAGCAATCAAAACAATTATGTAGAGGATAATTTCTATTTCTTAAAAATATAAGCAAATAGAATCAATTTTCGTTATAGTACATAATTTAGTGTATGTTTATATATATTTAATTTTTAAAATATAAAGCTGTAATCTGTATCCACTAAAGATTTTTCTTTTTTTTAATAGTACAATTCAGATTGAAGGAACTATTTTGGTGGACCAAACTGAAATTCTTTTTGTCTTCTTCTGTTCCAAGTTTATCTTTTTCACTGATATTTTTATATAGTAAATGATATGAAATACTTCGGGTGTTTTTTCTCATTCCCAGCATGCAGTCCTATTTTGTTCTAGGTACAATGTAGAAAAAGGCTTAGAGTAACTCAAGTCCGAATAACTTGAACTCAAGTATGTGTTAAGCAAACTCCATGGGTTTGCTCCAGATGGGTTAAGCAAAAGAGGAGTGACATTCATCTGATTGAGATAGTCTTCACCAGGGTAAATCAAGTTGCTTAAAAATCGGCATTTATGATCATTAGAGAAGCTCTGGGGTACTGAAGACATCTTCACTTGGGAAGAAAATTCTACAAAGAACATAGGAGACCCACACTCTTCTCCAGCCCCAAATGGAAGCTATCCCACAGTGCTCAGAACGCACCAAACATTTATGTGAAGACAATCTTACCTTGTTGAGCATTATAAATATATGCTTTAAGCTAGCTGTGTATAATCCTTTATTGATCATTACAGGAAAACAGATTGTGAGAGATACTTTTAAGAATGATGCACAATTTCCTAAAATAGGGGCCTAAAACAGGCCAGAAGTCTTGCCAGTGAAAACATCCATCTGTCTCTGCTAGGTATAGCAGTGGTCTAGTACAGCTAGTTAAGTTCCTGCTGATATCATATGTTGGGTGAGCTTAATACCACCTGCTGTGCTGGCTACCAAATTGTGTAAAATTCTTAACCGTTTTTTTTTCTTTGGGTTTTTTTTTTGTTTGTTTGTTTATTGGAAATACCTAATGACAAGAACTTCACCGAATTATGTGAAATAATCCTTTGCTTTGCAAGCAGATTTGCAGGCTCATATTTTGACTGCGCATAGTTTAGGGTCCCATATGCTGCATACGGTTCTCAAGGTTGAATTGTTCTATTGATTTGTCCAAGAGCCATACTGCAGATTGTCAGCTTCATAGTAATGTATGCTTATTCAATACATCCTGAAATTGAACATTATTTTTTATCTATGACAAAGAAAGTTGAGCATAATGTTTCCATAAGCCATACCTTGCAGCTAAGTGGTACTTCTGAGAAATATATCCATCTAGATTGTTTACATCACTCGGTTTTAAGAATGGCATGTATCTTCACAGTGCCTTTCCCGGAAAAAGAAATATTAATTCGAGAATATTTGGTACAAAATTATTGGTGACTTACCAGGGATCACATAGGAATTCTGAAACAGATCTGCAGCTCTAAGTTAAGACAGGTGAATACAGAATTTTGACCACTTTGAGACTAGTGATTAAATGATTCTAAATTTAACACTTACTGGGAAGTCAGCTGAATGATCCTGTGAACTTCTGTATTTATGCTCAAGGGATTCAGTTAGTTGCGCACATACAGACACCTATTGGCACTTAGGATGTTTTAGGGTACTCACAATATATATCCGTGACTCTGGAGTGGATGCTCCAGAAATCCTGGCGTGTAAACTACAGGAATACTGTCAAAAGCAGGTAAATTAGGTAAGAGTAGTTAAAAGAAGAATGTGGAGGCCTGCTTAAATTGTGAGAAAAATTTTTGCTTGGTAAGTGTCTTGGTAAGAGGAGCTTTATTTCAAGGTGTAGGTGAGGTGGAAGTGAAAGTGAGGGGCCCTTCCACCAGTGTACAGTTGTGGAAACTCATTTTGGATGACAATCTAGAGACAGTATTGTCTCTGCTCACTCCTCCCCTGCAGTGTGCCTGACTGGCCTCCTCACTGAGTTTTTCAGAAGCTGACATATCCCTGGTGTGTTGTGCAGAAAATTTGCAGCCCAAGAAACATTTTCTAGCATGAGTTTCATCAATACTTTAATCTTGTAAACTCTCTCCATTGCAATAAAGCCATGATTTCCAAGTAGCAAAAAAAGATGTTTTATTAAATCATTCTCAAGCATCCTAGTTAGGGCTTCCCTTTGAAATGGCATTATCTATACACTGTGAGAAAATATTAAATTTGTGGTATGAGGAAATATTTTGAGCTGTAGTCATCTTCAAAGCCACTTAAGACTTGTAGAAACAAAGAAAAAGTCATAGCAAAGATCCTTGTGACATGTGCTGGAGATGCAAGTGCTCTTGCAAAGTAGCTTTCAGGATTTTGTGCCTGGAGAGATAACAGAAACTGAATTAAAGAAAAAAAAGAAGCAAATGAAATAGTTTTAGAAAAGCCTCATAATTTCAAGGGCTTGGCTCATAGTGATTGTGAGCTTGACATTTACTAGCCAGTGCTTGTGCATCTTTTCTTCTCCCAGACCCATATTCTTCTCCAGTGCAGGAAGCCTTAATGGTAGTTTTCACCTTCATTGTCATAACCAGGAAAGCCCATTTTCATTTACTTGGGCTTTTGATCTAGGAAAATAGTGAGTTTCCTTTTGAAAGAGTGTGGTGTTTTGATTTCTACCTCCCCTTAGAAGAATAAATATCCTTTGATTGCTGATACTTTGTGGGTCAGTCTTGAAAACCACTATTATTTTTTGTATTCTGCTTGATCCTATCTGTCCTCCAGCTTGGAGTGTGAGGCATTTTGTTGCTTCTTTTTTTTTCCTCAGGCATGGATTCTATCTGCACTTGTTGAGGTCTCAGTACAATAGACATTCAGTACTAACTGCTAGTACAAATACCAGCCCTGTATTGTTGTGTTTTGTTCCCCTAAGGAAACAGGAGATCAAGAGTCTTTGAAGTGTTCTATATGCAGGTGGAAGGAAGAAAGACACAGAGAGTAAATATTTCTTTGGTTATTGTCACCTTGGTAGAAGAGATCATAAAAGACCTCAAAAGCTATGACTTACAGCCCTAGTTACTGCTTGTGCTGCAGTAGGATCCAACTAGAAGAGCCAATTAAAAAAAGTGACTTGTACTGTGTTGGTGCGTAGACAAACATTAAGTGGAAGACAGCTCCGTGCACAGAAATTTAAAATCAAAATAGAAAAGAATTGAGGGAATTGAATAATTATTTTTAACATATGAGGAATAAAACCTTACAGAATTAATGCTCACCTATAAAAGATTGTGGAATGGGACAAAAGAGGAATGTAACAAGTCGGCAGGTAAGAGAGAGAAAGTAAAGTTTCCAAGTTCTTCTGGAGATGAACTGAGCTATAGAGAATTCAAGTTAAGTAGAAAAAATATATCAAAACCAAAGACCTGCAAGTGAGAAAGAAAACATTCAGGGTTATCATGGAAACCTGGCTTGGGTCACAAGGAGAAGACATGGACAACATGGAACGGAATAGTACTGTAAAATTTTGCCACGCACTGACCATTTCTGGATTTTCCGAAATGTACAGACAACTTTAAACTTTGCGTGTGCTGTCCTTTACTGCACTGGACACTACCTTACAGAAACTGTAAAATGTATTTGGAAGCCATACCCATAAAGTTCAAATATTTTGTCATGATATATCGACTTAGCATTATAAATATTGATCTAAGCTGAAAACAAAATTATGAATTACCTTAAAGGACAATAAACATTGATACTAACTTTGGAAAAAAACAATGCTTATCACATACAAACCTGAAAAAAAATCTCATCCAGCAACCAAAATATTTCATATATCGTCTTTTTCAATTTGTTCTACATTTTATAACATAATAAAAGATAATGCAAATGTGAACAGATGAAAACCTATCAGAAAGTAAAATATGAGGAAGTAAGATGTGGATGTTGATACACTGCCTTTTTAGAAAAATATTAGTTTTTTTTAGGATCTGCAGTACTCTTTACCTATGATAAATAATAGAAATGAATTCTTAACAGTACATGTCTCTTTACCAGTAATTATGAGTTATTTTAACAGGAATTTTATAGTATTACCTACTTAAAGGGCCTTTGTGAGAGTTTTGTCATCCTCAGTAGCGGGAGCAAGAATAACTGTTTATTACTTCACCACTTTCATCTATAAAGCAAGGATATGAATCCCATCCATGTACTATAGATCTGTAATGTCTAATAAAATAGGTCCTGAGCTCAGTCTGGCTTTCTGGTGTGTATTTTATTTTTTCTGTTGGTTCCCCCCCCTCCCCAACAGACTCAGAGATTCAGATTAGAAACACAGAGTGAAGCTACAGTCACTGTAGTAATAAAGGTGCAGCAGTGATGCCTTCACACCCTTGTGTGACTTCTACAAGATAAAATATCAGTAAAAATAAGAAAAACATGCAACTGCCAGTCCACTTAGCAAATCTGGCTCTGTAAACACACAAGGAGAAAAGCTATGAAGAAAGGTGTTATTTTCACTGACATTCTTCATTTTTTAGTTAGACACTGCAAAGTGTTTTCCTATGCTTGGATGATCCACACTAAATAAATTGAAGTGAAAATATGCTGGATCAGTGTTATTAGTAAAAATATGGATTGCTAGCTAAAGTGATGTTTCTTGATACAACACAAAAAATAAAGTAAACCAAAGCTCTTGAGGTAGAAACTGTTTTGCATTGAAAAGTCAATGAGTATTGATTTTAATATGAACTATGTTTGTTTTATATTGCTAGCTATATAAAAGATTTTGATAGTTTCAAAAGAATAATGTGACAAATAGAATTCTAGAGGATTTTTCTCATTGAATTAACTAAAAGATGTATTAAAACAGTCACAGAGCTTTCAGATGTACAAGGTTTTTTATCTATTAAAATGCATAGATCAGAATGTTGATTCTGCTTATGCTGGTGTTTAATTGAAAATTAAACTACATCGAAAAGACTATTAAGAAATGAGATTAAGTGGGTGGACTATATCCTTCAATGTCAATGACTGACTTTTTCAGCCACTCTGAGAATATGATTCCAGAAATATAGGAGAAGCAGGACCTACAAATCAGGGCCTGGAATTTGGGAGTGTCTCTCTCTGGCTTGGATGCTAATGGAAAATCCTTTTTTCTTTCTGGTTAAAATGGATATAATCACAATTTCTCTACTTCACAGCCTTTTGCAATAGTAAAAAGGGAGAAATTAACATATAACAAAGCAGTGTGTGAATGTGAGTAAATGAGTATCTATATTTAATGGGTGTGGGTAAGAGTGTTAAAAAGCTTTTACTCTCTAGTGTGTGCCACATGTCCTGGTGTGATTCTGGCAGTGCAGACAATACTCTGTTCGCACCATGCTGGATCAATATTGTGTACATCCATGCATGAATGTACATGCGCATTTACACAAAGTTATCCACACGACTCAGTAAGAAATCGTTGCTAGAAGCTTCCTTATAGAAAGATAAGCGTTGCTGTTTTTCCTATTTAAAATGCGTTTTATTCAAAACCCATCTGGGGGAATTGTACATTTGTAAGTAAAAGTAGATTAGCATAATTTAATTATCCTATATCTGCTGAACACTTTTTTCATCTCCTCAAAGACTTAATAGTGTACTTCTTTTGCCTGACCTTTGCTCACTTTGACAATAATCTCTGAGAATATTCCAGACACATTTCTATGTAAGACTTGATAAGAATCAAGCAACTTTTAAAAACTGGAAACAGAAAAAAAACCAAATAGGAAATCTTTCCTGCTCAAAGGCAAAAGTGTCCCTGATTTTGTGTTTTGTATCATAACTATTAGTACTAACTGTCAACACTTATTAAAAAGAAAGGTAAACTAGGATAGAATTCAGTAGTCAAGAGGATTTTAGTGTTAATAGGATCTATTGCAATGCTTACTGAAAACAGAATGATTGTTTCTGTTGTGATGCATATAGAAGTACTCCATGTTATTGATAACCAAAAACCTGTGTTATTCTGTGTTTGATTAAAAGTTTATATAGCCCCATATCAAATCAGCAGCATTGACCACCAATGAGTGCTGTAAGAAAAAGGTACAAGAATAGGACAAGAATGTTGCAAATATTTCTAGAATATTTTCCTAGCACCATGATTTGTGATTCAGAGGATTCCTTAACCAAGAGAGTTTCCTTCATATTTAATAGCCTGTGATAGATACTTGTCTCATTAGTCTAATCCCTGTCAAAAAGTTCCTTACCTTAGAAAGCCATTAATGCTGAAATTTTTCTTCCTCAAATTTTCCATTTTTTTCCCTATTCACCTTCTCTGTGCCAGTTCTGATTTTACAGACTTCCATTGCTTTTTTTCTGTGCCCCTTCCTCCCTTGCTGCTGGGTGTTGTTTTCCAAGCAAAAGACTCTTGGTCTTGTAATTTGTTCCTTATTCAGGGCTGGTATTATCATTTTTTTCTCCACAATAAAATGGTTCAAACTTTGCTTTAATATTTCTGTTCTTAATCTTATTTATTCTAATAGAAATAGGGCCAAATTTTGCCATAGATGCATTCACACAATTCTTGTTGAAAGGTACAGGAATATATTTTCTATAAAAAAACAACCCCTGAGAGCTGTAGTGTCTCTCTGTACACAGTCCATCACAATTAGAGACACTGTTTTATCACAGCTACACTTCTTTTGCAAGCCAGTTTATGATAGACAGCTACTTTTTTCTGCAGCTAAAATTTGTCAAAACAAACAAAGACTTTTAATTATAGTTGTGTAAATACTGGTTACATCCTTAAGTAATGTAAACAGAACTCATATTGACTAGTAACAGGACTCTGATATCAGAGTTACACCTCTTCAAGTCCTACTCTGCTGTAGGTAAGTAATTTCTTTTCCTACATTAACCCAAATATATAGCTTGTTGCTGAAGAGACTAGGGAAAATGGAGAGTTCTTCTGGGTTTCATAATCTATGCTTCTGTCTCACTGAAAACAACCCAAATATACATAGATAATTAAAAGCATGAATGACTTACTCTAACTTTCCTAATGTATGTGTTTTTAGAATCCTGTTAGATTAATTATATATTACATTAACATTCATTCTTGCAATTAACATTCTGTTATATGAATGGGTAATAATTACTGTTTACAGAATAATGGAGTCATTTATGCAGATGCTTTTAGTCACATTTGGAAATGGTCAGCACAACTTTTTTTGACTTCTTTCTGGTAAGTGGTTTTGACAATTTCAGCTCTTATGGGTGCTGCTGAGATAGATCCTTGTGATGTAGTTGTTCAAAAAGACATTGCAATGTGTTTTCAATGGTGTCTGCAGTGTAAACCAAACCAAGAGATGATTAAGGCGGCTACAGCTTACTTGCTAGGAGGTATAATTCAGCATGAGAACCTGATCTGAAGCTGTTGAATGCAGAAACAGAGGGATTCTGGCAGTCATGAAGGCTCTTCATTGAGCTCTTCATGTTATTTATTGATTAGCACAAGGCCAAATCTACAAACAGACTTAAAGACTGTAGTTCATAAATCTGAGCCACCTTAGGTAAGACCATAAGTGTCAGCCAGTCCAAGTGGTAAAACACCCTTCACAGAAAGTGTCACACTAAATTGGGAACTGCCTTTTTCCCTTTCTGAGACCCTTAAACTTGCAGAGCATCAAAAAGTCAACAGCACCATAGAGAGTTAATCTTGGCTAAGAGCCAAACTCACACCCAGCCGCTCTCTTACTCCCTCTCCTCAACAGGACAGGGGAGAAAATAAGATAGAAAAGCTCATAGGTTGAGAAAAAGGCAGGGAGACCATTTACCAGTTACCATCATGGGCAAAACAGGATTGCATAGGGAAAATTAATTTAATTTATTGCCAGTTCCAATAAAAATTTAATTACTAATTTGAGTAGTGTAAAACAAAAGGCAAACATTAAAACAACACCTTCCTCCCTTCCTTCTTCCCCATTTCCACCTTCCCCCTGCTGTCCCGCCCCCTCTCTCCATCCGGGGGGTCAGTCCATGGTAGCCCTTCTGGGCCACTCCTTCCTTGTCACCCTTCTCCCTGCTCCAGCGCGTGCCCTGCCCCAGGCTGTAGTCCTTCAGGGATAACCTGAATAATCTCACAGTGAAGTTAGAGAGACATCTTCCCTTCCCTTCCCTTCCCTTCCCTTCCCTTCCCTCCCCTCCCCTCCCCTTCCTCTTCCTCTTCCTCTTCCTCTTCCTCTTCCTCTTCCTCTTCCTCTTCCTCTTCCTCTTCCTCTTCCTCATTAACATTCTGACCATCATTGATGGATATGTTTTAAGTAAACCATAGTATGTCAAACTGATTTATAGAATAAAATGTGTATTTGCTATTCCTGGATCCTTCTTCAATTAATATTGTAAAGCATTTGTTATTTATCTGTTCAGGGAGGAAATTTGTCAGGGCAGTCACAACTCCAGTATATACCTAAGGGGCCTTACAGTCACAAGCTCACACCCATAGCTTCCGTATTTCTACATGGAACAGAGTTTTAATTTAGTCTTAAAATAATCTGTATTAACTTGAGTTAGCTTTGGTCTTATATTACCAGTTAGCTTTGGTTTTATATTATCCTTCTGTTAATCCATCAATCAATCAAAAATATAGAACTGTTCAACTAGTTTGACAGCAAAGTTCCCACCCTTTTTAGTTTCGGACACATGAGTTTTTATCCCTGAAATGAAAGGTCAGCTTCATTAGATCAAAACAGCCATGGGATGAAAAAAAGGCACAAAGAGGGTGCTACACTTTGTTAACCATGGTAAAGGTACTACACATTCTCTGAAACTGAACTAAAAAGAACATGATTCCAGGTTTTGTCTAGAATCGACCTCAAGCTGTTCAAGCTTTTAAAAAAAAAAAATTAGTGAAAAAATCGGAATCTATTTTGAATGTCCTATCAAAAATAGTATTTGAAAGATGTGTTTCTCCACAAGTTTTGTGGTTCATGATAAATTTACGTTTAGTACTCAAAATTTCAGCTTTTGAACAGGACAAAAGCAAACAGTGAAAACCAAAAGTGAATGGAACTGATTCACATCATCTTTGCAACAGAATTGCTCAGATTTACAGTGACTAAAATTGCTGACAACTGAGATGAAATTTGTAGAGGTTCTCTTGGGAGTTAATACCTTGTATATCCTGGTCTTTGAAGAAAGGTTGCTGCCATGACAGCAGGCCTGGTAGAACTGAGTAAGTACCAAGTCCTCAATTCTTATGTTCACTCACTGGCTTATTAGCATTAGATAGTATCATAGGTGTTTTAAGAGGGTCAGGTTCAATGTGTGTTATAACAGAGTCAACAAAGTAAAACTTAAACGTTCATGTGAGTTATCTGGCATTGTCAGAGAGCAGACACTGACATTAGTCAAATATTCAGTTTAATCTTGTTACAATATATTGAGTCTATTATCTCTTGATGGGTGGCAGTGAGTACTATTAGCAGGGTGACTGGAACAAAGAATTGTACCGAAACATCTGTTTTGCAGATATCCAATTAAATGCATGGTCATTAGCAGGGCAGTTCTCAAAAAGATACAGCAAAAGGTCAGAAGTTTTCCTGATGTAACTGTATTTCATTACCATAAACGCAGTCAATGAAATAAAACCCCGACTTCATTTAGGAACAAGCAAGACTTTATGATTCAGGGATTCTGGCTAATGGGACATGGAGACTTTCACACTAAGTCATTGGTTTAATTTAGCTTAAATCGGCAATCCAAGTAGTTTTGTGGTAGTGGTCAGTGCAAAAGGAAGTGCTGACTTCAAATGAACATGGATCCCCAAAGTTATTTTTGTCTTCACATCTAGTGGCAGATTTGCCAGTAAGTTTCCTTTTTTACTACAATTTATGCAGAAATATGGTCAAGTAACATCTCACCTCCTATCAGTGTGTAGAGCACTCGAAGATTAGAGCTGGGGAAGAGTAAATAGGTGACAATTTTCTCAGGTTGCCAATTTTCTCTAAATCTAGTGTGGTACATGAGCAAGAGTTAATTAGACTTTCAAAAGGCAGAGATCAGTCGTAATGCAGAACTTATACCCAAAGCTGGCCTTTTAAAGCTACCTCTAATGTCATCAAAACATCTAATTTAGAACTCATGATCCAACAGTTAGATCTCTTTACCTAACACTGAAAGAATTTAAATAAAATTTAAAAGTTTGGAAAGAGAAGTGAAAAATAGAACTATGAACTGTTCTAGATTAAAAAACAAAACCCATCCTTCTGTTATTATTTCATGGCAAATGTACTGTGTGAGAGCAAAAAAGAGACAAGAGAAACAGAACCTGCTAACGTCTGCGACCCCAAAGTATTTGAAGTCAGGTACACAAGACAATGTGTTTTAGTGTTTTAGTGCTTGTTTTATTATTAGCTGTTCATAAAATTTTTGGGAACCATATGGTAATATCTCATCTCAGGGAGGAGCTAAATTTCTTCACTTCCACTCCAGGATGAATTAAGGTAATCCAGTATAGAAAAAGTCCAAAAATATATTAAGACTCTAAGAAGTCTTGAATTTATCTAAAGCATAACTTAGCATGGTATTAGTTCATATTCCAATGGAAATTTACATGAAAGACATTATTAGGTATGTCCTTAATTTTAGTGGCAGAATAACTTGAGCATCCAAAAAGTTAGTTTCTTTTTACTCTTCTTGCTGTAGATACGTCTCTTGGCAGCAAGGACATGCTGCATTCACGGGTACAAAGTGAAACAATAAGCAGTGCACACAAAGGCACAGAAAGCACTTTATGCCTTGTGTTAAAGCCATTGATCTGTACGGGAAATTCTGAGTTTCGGATCTTGTTCCTTCAGTATTACACAGTTCACTTTAAAGAGTTCTTGGGCCAGAAAGTAGATGTCATCTTTGGATCCAAGACCAAAACCCAGACTGAGTGTCCCAGCTACTAAATCACCTAGAAAGCTGAATGCTTTATCATGATCCCTTTTTGCACCATGTCTCAACATGAACTTCAGGTGGAGATTGCAGAATCCGTGCAGAATATGCCTAGGTACCATGGTTCCTATGGGACTTAGACAGAAGCGAGATATATCTAATCATTAACAAAACAGAGCTGGGCTTGTTCAGAGACATGCTTTCCAGACACAGAAGAAAATTTCAAGCTAAGCAAGAAGAGACATTGACGAGTGACTTTATAACACTGAATTTTTTTTTTTAGATCCCTGAAGTTGTTTTTAGATCACAGTTGCATTGCAGATGCTACTTTTAGATGACAAAGGTAAGTATATGCCATGACAGTAGGAATACTTTCCAGCTCCAGAGGCTGTGTGTCCTGACTCTAGAGCTCTAGAGCAAAATGATATGTGAATGTCGGCCATCTACTGCTTTTCCTCTCTTCCCTCTTTTATGGTATGATTTTTATACTAGCAACACATGGATATTGGGGCTGGCCTACAGGTCTCCCAGACAAGATTATGGGGAGACTCGGATTACTGGGGTATTATGTAATGTGTCTCCTCCACATTACACTCATACTAAAAGTTTATATGAGAAGCCATACCTTTTTGTAACTGTCCAAGAGTATTCATTTCTCAGTTGGATTAATCCCACAAATGACACAAAATGAGTCCCCTTCCATCATTCTCTCTTCCAGCACTGCTAACTGGTTTTAATTTCTTTCAGATAAATCACAAAATTCTAAGGCTGAATTGTTGAGAAGCTGGAGTCTTCATTTCGTACTCAGGTGGAGCATTGGCAAGTGACCAAAATGAGAGAAATGTAATGCTCTTATACTGTGCATCACTGTACTTTGTTGCTTGTTGCACTAGGACCTTTTCTGTAAATTGAACTGAGGAGAAGTAAAACAAATACAGTCAAGATACCATCAATCCCTAAGATGATTTTGACTATAAAGAGCAATGTTTGTGCTTAAAACAGAAGATACAAAAATTCGTTTCCCTTCCCATTATCTGTATGCAGGTGGTCCTGTCTTTTTTTAAGTGAGAACAAGATAAACAATGAAAACCAATTTCAAGAAACATTCTTTAACTATGAAAATGAAATTAAAAAAACCTGTTACATTCTGTGTTATGTTTCCTTTTATTGCTGAACTCTAACAACCACTAAATGGAATGACTTTGCGAAAGGGGTATGGTCTGTCATATTAAAGTGTGAATTCTACTGCTCTCTTTATTGATGGCTTGTGATGACAAGAAGCGGACAAGTGACAATGATTGGCCTCTATGTAAAAAAAAAAATAATCCACAGAACAAGCAAAGACAAATAGCTGGGCCAATTATAATGAACAACCCATCTTTTTAACCTGATCCTTAAATGATGCCTTGGTTGATTTGGCTTCATCTGGTTAACAATTTCCTCTCTATTTTTTCCTGATCAAACAGATAACTCAATACATGATGGACTCTGTGCTTCCCAGTATTGGGAAACATGGTCCAGATCCAGGAAAAAACTCATGCGTCTGAGTTGATTTTATACCCCAGCTCATCCTCAAGAGAGAAAGACCATCAAACCTGCGTGCGCTTTTAACCCAAAAAACTCAAAAGGACTTGACCACCTGGAAATAGAACTGGGGCATATATGAAATAAGCACAATCTCACATATTTTGCAGCATTAAAATATAGTGAGCACAAAATCCCTGCGGATGTCTTTCCTCCAAAAAAATTGTGCTGCAACAAATGTTTCCTCATCCTGTTAATGGAGTGAGTGGTGTAGTAGGTGCTGATGAACGCTGGCGCTACAATCCTCGTCCTATCAATAGCACCACAGTGGTTTATCTCAGTCCAAAATGATAATCTCATGGTTGGCTATTTCTTTATGGCATGGAATATAGTGATTAAAATCTCTCTTCTCTTATGAATGGCTCTGTCTCTAAGGTTTCTGTCTATAAAATACAACAATATCATTTCTATACCCTGCAACGGTATAGATAAGGATATCTCATGGGTGATCATATGAAAGATTGTCGCACTACCTAGAGTTACTCGACTTATGGATAGCCAATAAATATTGCAATGATTAGCAAAAAATCTAGTCTTTACGGATTTTTTGTCAGGGCTCTCAGGACACTCACAATTTGCACCTAGAGCCTCTCCTCTTCCCTGTCTCCGCCCGTGGCTCTGGACCCCATTTCAACTCCCCTGGTCTGTCAGACCCTGCCTCAGTGACACCATAGGACATTGGTCTCCAGCTCTGCCAGAACCCTGCCCTGTCTGGCCACAGAACCCACCAGGGCAGTCCCATCAATAAGCCAATGTTCTGTCCTGGCCCTGGCATGTCCCCATCCCCAGGGAGGTGCCAGACCTCAGGGCTGGTGCTGCCCCTGCTGCCCCCAGTGCCCCCTGGTCTGCCCTGCTCCTGACTGGGGTGTTGGGACCAGCCCTGTCACCCTGGGAGAGCCTCCATGTCCCATGGCCCTAGGGAACTGCCAGCCTTTGTAGCGCCCAGACACTTCTGGATTTATACCACAAACATCGTAAAAAACCAACCTTCATTTAAAAATAACTATGTTTTAAAATATATGGTCTCCCTGTTGCTTAAACCATGATAGTTGACTGTCCTGGTTTGAAGTAAAACATAACTAATCTTTTCAGTGATTTTACTTTTCAGTTAAGTCTCTTTTAACTAACTGCACTTTCTGAAATTAACAGCATATTCTTCAGTCAGTGTCTGCTTCCAAGGTGATACCATCTGATATTTATAGTTAACACTGAGGAATGGTATGCAGAGAGGCTCTTGCTTATACTTATTGCTATAAAAACAGTCAGCTAACTTTGTAATGTACCACGTTGGAGGGTTGGAAGCAGAAGACTGTAGAGGGGTTGCACCTACAGGGAGGAGCAGACAGGACAGGTGACCCAACACTGACCAACAGAGTAGTCCATCCAGTCTGCCTCATGCTCAGTGTAAAAGCTAAGGAATCAAAGGTTCATCCCTCTTTCTTCGATGGCCAGTGTACAAGGAGGATGCTGTCTGTTCATCTGCCTTTAATCCTGATCCATGCATCACTGAATCCAGATACATAATCCAGTTCCTGAATCCAGTTCCTGTCCATCACTGAGTCCAGTTTGGGATTTCCCAGTGCCTTCCAGTGACCTGATTGTCATCCTGGGAGCTTGATACGGTTTTGTATATCTTGTATGTATTTCAACATTTTCTTACTAATATTATTTTTTTCTTTTTGTTATTAATATTTCATTAGTTTAGTTTCTTTTCAACCCGTAAGTTCTTTCTCTGTCTCATTCTCTCTCCCCTCTGAAGGGAGGTCCCTTCTCTCAAGAGCAGGAGGTTAAAGACAGCATCTGTTGTTCATTTGGTGACTGGCCCTGCCTAAACCACAACATTAACTATCCATCAAAATTGTCTTGATAGACCCTTTTATTTTTGGTGAAGACATTCAAATTTGGCATGTTTGCACTTCTGAAAAGGAGTATTAGATTAATTTACTGGGCAGGGTTCCTCTGCATTGTGCTTTACACTATGGACAAAAGCAATAAGACAATCCTCTGCATCCACAAACTAATGGTTGTCTCATGGAGCACAGGAGTATTGAAGCCTTGTTCTCTTGGGACTGGGTAGTGCTATTGGACTCTTGGAGTCCTGACACATCATGAGGTCGGAGGGGTTTTCATGTCACAGTGCTGGATTTTCTGATATCTAGCCAAGCCTGAGTTTGTGTTGTGTCCTTTCATGTGATATTATGGAAGGGGAAGACGTGTTAATAGCCTCTCTTCCCTTTCAAGCAGCTCTTAGGTGCTACTTAAGAAACCCTAAAGTTCACTTAAGGAATCATGTTTAAGAGCTTTATCAAAGGCCTTGTTGGTTGGACAAGAAAACTGTGTTCAAGAGGTATTTAGGATAAACATAAACAAATATGCACAAAAGCTGTATAATTGCACAAGCATCTCTTCTTTAAGAAATAACATGAAATAGATGCGCAAGGCTCTCATCTTGGAAACATCAGGAGGACTCAAGGTATTATCCCCAGTTCTCTTCTTTCTGTTTTGGTGGCTTGCTTCATTTTTTTGCTAAATAGCTCTGAATATTCTTGCAGATTTTCAGGAGTGCAACTTTTTGCAATGCATTAAGCAGTACAACCCTTGCAAAAGCAGCATGAGGCTGCAATACAGGCAGAGTGCAGGGAGGAGAGCCAAAAGTCGTACAGTAGTGAACAGCAGTCAAAACCACTGACCAGAATTGCTGATTCCATGATTGTTACTTCAAAGCGACTAATTCAGGCTCTCAGGTAAGTACTTTAAACATCTGCTAGTTCTAAAAAAGAGTAAGTAAGCTCAGTAGATCCTTTTGTGAAAGTTTTTAAAAATGTAATTAGGTTATTTTAAACTGCTACCCAGATTTTATGATTTCCTGCTAGTGTGTTGAACTGACAAATTAGGAAACCAATGAATAAATAAATGCAAAACCAAATTCTGTTTCTTTTTTTTTTTTCTTACCCAGTTTATTTCACAATAGCAGAAACTGGAGATTTTATGTGAGATGCCAGACAATTTTTTGTAATTTGAGGGATGATTGACCAATCAGCTGACTCTAATAATTCATATGTGGGACTGGTATATTTTTCTGTTGTCTTTTGGGGGGTGAATCTGAATGATTCACATGCACATATCTACAGTACAGGTGGGTTTTTAGATGTTATTGATTTATCTGAATCCAGTATTTCTCATATTCCTGCCCACAGTGAGCATTTTTGAATTTAAAAACCTGACCAGAACAATTTCTGTAGATAGTTGGAAATTTCCAGTTGCTCCAAGGGATAAATTCTCCCAACGACATTTTAGATCAGTGCCTGAGACAGTGCTTTGGTGGCATGTAACTGTGAACCCGTGAGCTAATATCCCCTGGAAATGATACTTCCAAGAACAGTATTTTTTCTCACTTTCATCTCCTCAGACTGCCTGCAGCAGTGGCTGACTCAGTTATTGATTAGCAAGCTGAACTCTAATGAAGCTGGAGTAAGGGACACTCAGTTGAACCCGTTTGCATGTCAGTGCTGAATTTCACTTATTACGGTTGTGAAAGCATATTGTCTTACTGTATCCATTTCTCCCATGCTGTACTTTAGAGCTGATCAGTTATTGAAACCTTCTGGAAAGAGTCCAGTTCTAAGTTTATCTACTAAATAAAGAAGTTGGACATAGATAAAATTACTGTCCAACAATACAGTGATAAGTTTTCATTTAATATGCAGTCCCCTTTACAGTACAACATGTAGTTTTTATTTCAAAGGATAGTTAGGGATAGGTTCTCAGTTTTCACTGTAATCCAGTATAAACAATACTTTTGTTTCAAACTGGATTGCATTGCATCAGATATTATAGTTAAAAACAATGTTTTCTGATATACATCGACAGGAGCTCTTGTAGCTTAAGAGACTGGCTTATTGAAATACCTTTTTTTTTGCTTTGCACAGATTTTCGAAATTTTTATTTTGTATTACAAGTCTCTCCTTTAGGAGGTATGCTGTCAAGAAGACTACTAGAAAAAGCATATTGAAAGGCCACAACCTAGCGCTCAGGAAAACAAGGGCAAGTTACTTATCTGCTACCGAGTTTAGGCAGTGTCTTGCTTTGTACTATGCTAGTATCTCAAAGGCAGAGACTTCAATCCCGCAAAGCATATAACAATGCATTTGAGTCCTAAGATAAGCATGTGAGGAACTATAATTAATTTGAATATTAAATCACTGCTGAATTCTGGACCTCTCTGTGGGAAGGAACATTTTCTTTTCTACCTTCTTCCTTCCACTAAAGGAATGAAAATGTATTGATTTCTTGTGCCTCCAATGATTGCATATGGTAAAACGAAGATAGTTCTGGAGTTGTACCTTCCTAGCTGTAGATATCTAATGACAAATTCTTCAATCTTGGGAACACAGTTGCTGCTGTGCCAATTTCCCTGCCATCACACTGCTCTCTAAACTTTCCCACTGTTCTTCAAGTTATCATCGATGCATGAGGATTCGCTCGCTTATGAAGTATTTATTGAAGTGAGTGAAGTGCTTATTCACCACTTTCCTTATGATATACATTTTGAGTTCCGTACTGCCTAGAAACCCACGTTGTAAATAATGTTCCCATTGGAGTGGGGACCATACAAAATTTGAACAAAGACGACCATCTCTGGCTAAGAAATCTCAGAGTCTAAATGCAAATCTCATCAATACAGACAGAATGGAGAGCCTGAGAAAGCGAGGATTATTTATTGGCATGCTGAGCAGTGATGTCAGCACTACAGTTGTTTTGTTTGGTTTTTTTTCTGTGAGAACGAAGGGGATCTTTAAGAAGGACTTTAAGAAAAAAGCAATTAGTTTTGCACAAACAAGTAAGTCTTCTTCCACCTCCGTGTACAAAGACACATTTGACAGGTGGAGTTTGAGGCAATGTAATGGGGATCATCATAAGATTTACATTTACCCAGCACATTATTGTCCCTAACCCAGTCCTTTAGACGTTTTTACATTTGTTTAGCTTCCGCTTATAAATACTTATGCTATTAGTGACTCTTAAATTGTTGAGTGCACTGCTGTGAGACTGGGCAATTGTTATGTTGCAACTGTCTATACTTTTTCCCATGCATTTACATTTGAAGAGACAGAGAAAATAGATACAAGACTGATCAGAGGAAAAAACCTCCATTTCCATTGTTTATGGAACATAGGATTTGTATTTGATTTTCATCAGTGTTTTGACTTTTACCAGTTCTAGGTGCTGCACAAATATATAAGGATATAACAGAAAGAAATTACAATAGTCTGCATGATTTTGTAAATTGTACTTAGTAACTTCCACAGAAGCTTTGTCCCACTCATTTTACTATAGAAAAGTCTAAATTAGTATGTCCACTTGAGTGGTTTGTTTAATCAGAAATCCTTTTCACTTATTCTGTATTACTGGATATCTACCTAAGCTTTTCCTTGGCTTATGAAACTCATGGATGTTACTTCTAAATCATGAATCACATAAAGTGCTAAAAAAAGGCTTTCTTATTTTAATATCTCCTTGAGTCCTAGAAGAAAGCTCTTATACCCAGACTGACACAGTGATAGATACTATTTCACTCATGCGTTTGGTAGGACATGTCATCATCATTTGCTACTTTATTTTTTTTCAGCTTGGGATGTGTATGTGTTTGTGGAGGAAGGCTGGCTTAAAAAGAAAGTAAAAAATAATGTTTTCATTATGTGTTTGGACAAGGCATACGTTTTAAGTGCTCAGTTTCAGAATCAGACAAAACACTGCTGAAGCTTAAATGACTTCTTAATAGTACTAGGCAATTTAGATGCACTTAGAAGTGACACAGCTTCTATTGCTGGCCAATTGTTGGAGGAAGTGTCATTTGTCAAAATTGTCTCCAAAATGCTCCATTTTTTAAGTGCCTCACATACCTACATATCTAAGTCAATCTCAAACATATTCCTAAGTGCTTTAAAGTTATGTAATAAATTTTGCTGTTGTATATTCTGTTTGTGCCTCAGAGATCATTTGCAAACCCATACTCACAGTGACAGCCTCATGGTACACAGTTTTAATTCTGACCTTGCACTTTCAAGAGAACCAGCTATTAACTTCTGAATTGCAGCAGTTTTCAGAATCTGTTGAGCTGCAGACTTTGTAAACAATCTAATCCGTCAGTAGATATCAGCACTATATGTGAAAAAGGAAGAATAATTTGATGGCTATAGGTAGGAAAACAATGAACATGTTAAATTAATGGGTGATATTACTTGGGAAATATAAGCCCTTTCAGAAAAGTTCTTTAAAATTTAAATTCTTTTCTTCCTCACCTCTAAATCTCATGCTTTGACAGTGATTATAACATTAATGTGATTCCTGTTATTTTTCCTGTGCAAAAAGGCCTATACTCAGGTTAATGTCTTCATTTTCCTCTTAGGTTGCACAGAAATGTGGGAGAAGAGTTTATTTTTATAGTTTTTGACCCTCTCTTCCAAAAATTATGTGGAAATTCTGTACCCAGGAAGGAGGCAAGTGGAATCTTGAAATTATTTAACCCTCCTGTTTTCCACAGAACTGGAGGAGCAATAACAGATGGGTTTAAATACAACCTAATTTCAGAGAATGATTTATTCAAGCGTCAGTATAGTTCAAGCTTGCCAGTTTCTTTACCCACCTTCCCAGGTGATCTGTAGGAATGCCAGGAAAATAGCAACACAGTAGTAGCAGTAATATTATTACTATTTTATGAACATTTAGATCCACCATCAAGGGGAGCTGATTGTGTTGGGGTTACTCGAACATATGAGAAAACCACATATGATGTACAGACAGGCTTCATTCAGCATAGAAAGGACTGTAGATTCATAACAGGGTGCAGCAGTTTGTTACCAGCAAGCCACTAAACTGCATCAGGTCTGGGCTCCGGGCCTAATCCTAATGGATTAGGATTCCCCATATGAATAGCTTCATTCAAATCAAGGGTTTTACAGAAGCAACAACCTCCAAAAAAGCTGTTGAAAATCAGCACGGTCAAGTTGTTAAGACCTTTGCCTGGGTGTGAAAAGATTTCTTTCCTGAGCTTTGCCATCAACTTGTTCTGTGACCTTTGACAAGTGACTTAGCATTTGTGTTTGCACATGCTTTGTCCAGCCTGTAATAACTGGAGTCTGAAAACTCCCTAACTGTGAGTCAGTGGATTCCTGACGACAACATGCGTCTCTAAAATATAAATAGCTAATCCGCAACCTAGAACTACAGAGCTGCCCATGTTATTACTTCTACCATCTAGCTAAAATTCCCTCCTCACCAATCTTCAAAGACTTGCAGAAAACAGGAATGAAGAAATATGAGATTTATTTCCATATATACTCATTATTACAGCAAAGACAAAAGGAAATTAATTCTGATTCGAGGTTTGCAAGTTCTGCTGGGATTTACATTCCCAGTGCAATTTTGCTATTAATGCTCACCAAAAATAAAGATGGTCCAAGTTAGAAACTTGAAAATCCTTAAATTTCCATATTCAGTAGCCTCTTTCTTTTTTTTTTTTTTTAAAGGCTTCTGTGTTCCATAATTCATTTGGTTTTTTTCTTTTCCAGATAGGTCATGTATTCCCTCATATAAAATCTCACTTATAATGTTTTATATTTTCTTTATAAAGTTGCAAAACACTAAAGTTTTCAAAGTTGGAAATGTGTATTTATTTATACACATATGCAATTAAGCTTATATAAAAAAATATTGAAAAAGTGTAAAAGTTTAAAAAACTTATCACAGTATTGATTATTATATAGTGAAGGGAAATTCAGTCTGCGAGATACTGCCTAGAACACACCCTGTGAAAACTGCTTTAAGGTATAGAGAAAAATGAAGAACAGTTTAATGTGCCTAGATTAAATGAAATCATGGGTTTAGCTTCCAGAAAAGACAGCAACAGTTTCTTCCAAAGAGGTAACTTTTTGACTTTTTCCTATTATATAGGACTTAGGAAAAAGATTACCAGATCTTCTCAACTGGTATAAAATAGCATTGCTTTTGTTGTTCTGTGTAGCTGCAACATCCCCACAGAGGTGTCTAATGCTCTGGGCTGGGGTCTGCCCCCAACTGCCCCCTAATCCTTCCCTCTAGTCTCCCAAGGATCCCCTGCAGATCACGGCTCCCATGCAGTCACCAACCTGTGCAGCATCCTTGCAGTTCAATTCCTAGAGGTTTTTTGCATCGTATCATGATTCATAAATGGGCTTTACAGAGTCAATGGAAAGCATTGGTCTTGTGGTGTCAGAGGCTTTAAGAACCACCTAGCCTAATTAGCTTGCAAGCAAAGAACTGAAGAAAAGCTGCCTTTTTTTATAAAGATGTATCACTTGCCTTGCACCTAATGTAATGGAAACATGAAGTGGGCAGAGGCATTTATGAAGACTACAAGAAGTAGGAGTGAATTTGACTTGTGACAGATATGCAACCCCCGACCTCAACTGGAAAAAATAAATGAATTCAGGAGGCTACATAAGACTCTAAACAGAGTGGTTTGGAGACAGAGAGAAACAAACAGTGCAAAGTGAGCTCCAAAACAATATTAAGGAGCAGCATTGGGACCCCAGAAGCAACACAGGAACCTAGTCTTCCCTAAAGTGATCAAATCCCCTTCAACTGCAGTTTTGCCTACTTATAGTAAACATATTTTGATGTAGCGTATAGCTGTTGATAATAAAATTATTCTTCAGGAGCTGCAGTGTCATTCTTTTTGTGCTTTAAGCCACAGTACGTATTCTTCCTCACAGCAGCGAGTTCTTTGCCACCTCATTTCAAAAACAGTTTGTGAGTGAGCCTGTCAACCTCAGCTTGTTGACCTGACCTGTGAAAGGCATCAACCCTCTGCTGATGGGCAATAATTCAAGTGAACAAGCTGTATTTTGGTGTGTACTGTACAACCACAAACGTGCAATATCACCGTTAGACCACCTTGGGACCTGAGCAAAGATCACCTGCAGTCTACTGCAGGGTATCATCTCAAGATTATCTTCCTCTCCTGAAATACATAACAGCCTGATAAGTTAAGAAAAGTGTCTTTCCTCACTGGAAAGACAAAAAGATATCTGGGCTATACAAAGCCCTTAGGGATCTTGTTTAAACTCAGGAGTAGAGCTAAACAGATAATTAACTCTTGGGTTTGTGTCAGCTCTGGAAAAAAATGTTTTGGACTGAACAAACTATGTTGCTTTTCTCAAAAGTAGGGATTTTTTTTTTTTATCATTAAGTAAAAATACATTTTATTTCAAGAGCTGTAGAAAAACAAAAGCAATTTTTGTCTCAAATTACTTTCAGAAGTACATTTGCAAAAATAATTTCAGACAAAAGTGTTATTGTTGTTTTAAAAATCTTGAAATAAAAAGCATGGTTTTATGTTACTTTTAGATGGCTTATATGATTAAAATGATTCTGTATTTTTCAGCAGAAATATTTAGGTCAAAAAACACTTCACCCATCCCTACTCAAGAGACTATAGATCATACAGCTGAACTCAGCCCAAAATAGTCAGTTTCTTTTTAAATTTTTATTTATTTTGTATTTATAATAACTTGCTCTTTTTTGCTAGGACTTTTTAACTTTAACTAATTCCCTGCACTTATAATTCTAGGATAACTAAGTGCATACGAGCACCAAATATGCTGCATGAATCAGTTTTACTGAAGGGGAGAAAAGAAAAATAAATAGAGCAATGTCAAAAATGCAGAAGGGGGACATTTATTAGGGGCATGATCTCCTATAAAGCTATCAAGAACTTAGATTATTGCATATAAGAATGGAACTGTCTATCCAAAGCTGAGAAATAATTTTTTTTTCTCATTTTTGACATTTAAAGTCACATAATATCAGTCTGTGTCCACAGAATAATGTATTGATATATCTTGGAGAAACTTGACATAGCACATCGGGATTTTTTTTTTTTTTGTAAGAGCTTTTCTTTCAAATACCTGCTGTACACTTAAATAGCAAGGACCTGTTTCAAAAATAATTGCAGTGGGTAGAAGGAAAGCTAATAACAGTACACACAGATTCTCTGCAAAACAGCAGATGCAGAGGTTCTCAGGCTACCTGAATTATTTATGGTTAATTCGGCACATCTCTGGTAGTGTCTGAGGCTTTTATAGGTCTCAGAAGCACATCTGTGAAAAATGCACCCATATTCATGCACCTGCATACTTTCAATTATAAACTCTATGGATTGTGTGACCAAGTCATTTAGAAATTTTGGCTGAATCATTCAGAGAGTGATTTGACATACTTTGTGCTTCAGTTTGCAAAAGCCTCGTATTTATTTGCAAGCATATTAATTTTAATTCAATGACTTTCAAACATGAGGTGATTCAATAGTACAGAAACACAGGAATCACCATACCATCACGGATCAATGTTCCCTCTATTCTGACTTTGGCTCCAATTCTACAGCTGGATCCAGTAACACAAAATCCTAGCAAAATCAATGAGACTCTGCACTGACACAGGATGCTCAATAGCTAAGTTGTATTTTGGGCATGGCCCTTCTCAGAGAAAAGATTTCTCAAAAGGAAAGTGAGCATTTTGGTAATTTTTATGCACCATCGTAGTTAATGTCACTTACTTAATTATTTTTTTTCCTATAAGAATGCTTTTTCCTCCTTGTGTATATGCATACGCATCACTGTGAATTTTGTAGGTGTAAATATTAGCTAATATATTAATTATGCGTGTAAAGATATTCAAATATGTGCAATCAAAACAAAGTATTTTTTATGTCAAAAATAAACAACAAAACCTTGCAATAAATGGATGTGCACACAAGCAACAAGATTATTAAACATTTTAAGCTAGACTGCAAAACATGTGCAGAAGAAACAAATATAAAATACAAGAATTTAAACTTGGGAATCTGGATGGAACCTTCAGGATGAAAAAAGAAAAAAATATCAGATTAACCTTCTGCTTTCTCAGTGTTTAATTATCATTTCTCTTTCACAGAAACATTTCCTGGAAATGGTGGACTAGCGTTTTAGTCAGCCCACAAATACCCTTTTTTCTTTAATAACAAAAACTTCTTTCTACAGCTGTTACGTTGTTCGGAAGGTCCTTCTATTACTACAGTTTAAGGATCAAGAAAGCTGAGTCACTACGAGTAGGACCTCATTATGTTTGGTTGGTACAAATGCTGAATAAACAGTTCCTTCTTCAAAGACCCAGAGTACAATAAGTATTTGAAGTGACGTGATTCAGGTAAAGGATCAGACATCAACTATCTAGTGCCTAAAGCCAACGAGAGCTGACTCTCTTCTAATTCAGTTCACATTCAAGAAGGAGCATGACTGTAAGTTATCTAGATCATTTTTACTCCAAAATGTCCCAAACATACATTTTAAACACAGAATACAAAATCACAGAATCACAGCATTTCTTAGGTTGAAAGAGACCTTTAAGATCATCGAGTCCAGCCATCAACCTAACACTGCCAAAACCCAAACCCCTAGACCATGTCCTTCAGCACCATGTCTATCCATCTTAAATACCTCCAGGGATGGTGATTCCATCACCTCTGTGGGCATCCTGTTCCAATGCTTGACAAGGCTTCCCATGAAGAAGTTTTTCCTGATACCAATCTAAACCTCCCCTGGTGTAACTTGAGGCCATTTCCTCTTGTCCTGTCACTTGTTACTTGGGAGAAAAGACCGACCCCCCACCTCACTACATCCTCCATTCAGGTGGTTGTAGAGAGCAATAAGGTGTCCTCTCAGTCTCCTTTTTTCCAGCAAAACAACCCCTGTTCCCTCAGATGCTCCTTATAAGACTTGTTCTCCAAACCCTTCACCAGCTTTGTTGCCCTTCTCTGGACACTCTCCAGCACCTCAATGTCCCTCCCATACTGTGGCGCTCAAAACTGAACACAGTGCTCAAGCTGTGGCCTCACCAGTGCTGAGTACAGGGGCACAATCACTGCCCTGTTCCTGCTGGTCACACCATTCTTGATACAGGCCAAGATGCCATTGACCTTCTTGGCCACCTGGGCACACTGCTGGCTCATGTTCAGCTGACTGTCCACCAACACCCCCAGGTCCTTTTCCACCAGGCAGCTTTCCAGCCACTCCTCCCCAAGCCTGTAGCGTTGCCTGGGGCTGTTGTGACTGAAGGACAGGACTTGTTGAATGTCATACGATTGGCTTCCGCCCATTGCTCCAGCCTGTCCAGATCTCTCTGCAGAGCCTTCCTACCCTCAAGCAGATCAACATTCCCGCTTAATCTGGCGTCGTCTGCAAACTTACTGAGGGTGCACTCAATGCAAAATTCAGAGCAGCAGTCCAGGAACATCAATGCCTGACATGTATTTATTTTAGGGGTTTTTGTTTGTTTAGCAGTTTGGTTTTGTAGGATTTTTTATTGGTTGAGGTTTTTTTAATGTTGACCTTTTGCATTTTTGTATTTTACGTCCTTGTCCTTAAAATTTAATAGCACTTCTTCACTTCACAGTGAAGTTGTCAAGATAAAGTCCATTAAATATTATGAAGTGCTCAGATAACAGAGTTCATGCTGTCTGTAAAGATATTTTAATTAGACTTTTCTTTTTTACACACATTTCCTTGCTTTACTCAGCAATTGGTTCAATGATATAAGGATTAGAAACAGCATAATCTAAAATGGAAGATTCCTAAACCTAATTTGGTCAATAATTCTAATACAAGAAGGGATCTGGTATTTCACAGTACCATCAGTCTGCAAACCTCAATAAAAAAAGGTAACTACACCTTGGCTGTTGCACCTACAAAATCCTCTGCTACTTTACTTGAAACAGTCAAAATCAGTGTTCCTAGGTTGAGAGTAATCCTGTTTGCTTTCTTCCACAGTCTGGCCTTCACAAGGCTCTGGTTTAAAACTTCTCCCTCAACTATCAGGACATAATAACAACACTGAAAATATTCTTAAAATAATGTAATGACGGATGAGGTGAGTAGTCTTTCTTGTTACCAGTACTTTAACACAGGCAGTTTACCTCAAGCCCATGAAGTAAGCTATAGTGTTACAATATCCTACAGTGTGCAATATAAAAATGATCAGCAATTTTGACACCAGAATTTTGGGATGAGAAACCTGCAAATGTCAGAAAACATTTTTGAAGATAAGGCACCTCCAAGTCTCTGTGTTGTGGTGGCCCTCAATAATCTGTCCTCTCATTTGAAAACACAGGCTTAATGTGAATGCAGAAAAAACACCGTGGCTGTTGGTGGGTTGCAAGTCTTTATAGATGAATTCCTTTGCTGATGCTTTCTGTTTCTCCTGAACCCACTGCAGTCCATGCCTGCTGCCACTGCTGCCTCTTCATCATCTCATCCTGGAACTGCTGCTGTTGCTGCTACCTCATTTTCTCCTAGACTTCATCTGTCCCTGCTAATCTCAGAAGTGTGATGGGGAAACGTGAGCTTTGTGGAACCAACACAAACCTGTTACGGTTTATTAGCTGAGGCTCTGTCCACTGTCACAGCTTCCTATACACATCATGCTATTGGGTGCTGGTATTCTTGGCTAGTGTGAAATGAATGTCACTACTGGTGAGAAAACAGATGCACAATTATAGCTGTATTATAAGAAAGATGCGAATTTGCAAAAGTAACAATAAAAAAAAAAAGGGAAAGAGAAAAAATTATAACAACATAATCTCCCTTGGATTTGAACTGCCTTGCAGTACAAGCATTTCTGATCTGCCTTAATAGGCAATTAGAAATTCTGAATTGTTTCCAGTTATTGAAGAGTAACTATGAGGTTTTTAAAAACTCATGAAATAATCTGTAAAAAGGAAGAAAAACAGTGTTTAAATCTAGAAGGCTGTAATGGATTCAAATGAAACCCAAGATGTTCACAAAACAAGATACGAGCTATCTCAGGAGACATTCTTTTGAAAAGGACTAGAAATGTATTTACTAAAACGCACAAAGAACTACTTTGATGTATTCAAAACACAGTATCACAATACCATAATACCACGTTACAGCTGGTATTATGTTGTTAATATAGATGGATTGGCATCTATAGGCCTAGAAGTTAGGTCTAGATTGCCTAAACGGGGTTCCCTGTGAGCTACGTGCTTTTGGAGACTGAGCGATCCCTTCCCTTCCCTTCCCTTCCCTTCCCTTCCCTTCCCTGTATGCTGCTTGATCTATCACCAGTCCAAAGAGATGCAGGTGTCTGTCAGTTCTTGTGTTATACCAAACTCCTTTGTGAATATTTGGATACTCTTGACTTTCTTAATCATGACTGGATGCCTCTTTCTCAGGTGACTGAAATGATCCCCAAGTTTTTATATGACAGACAGTTGTGGACGCTATTCGTTGTTTTAATAGTTCTTATATTTGGATGCTTTACTCCCACTGACAAAATAAATCAAGCTTTGAGTTTAAGAAGCTTGGCTGGTCACTACGGACTTCCCAGCTGTTTTTGTAAATTCACTGACTATATTATTTAGAATTATAGTGAATATCACGGGACCTTAGACGTCTGGCACACAGGTAGAACCAGTATAGAGGCCTTACAATTTAAATGCCTTACTCTTGAGCTGCAACCTGTTTTAGACACGAAACCTTGTTGTACTGGAAGGATATCAGGAGAAGACATATAGCTGTTTCAAATCTGCTAACAGGACAACTGTGTAATTCCGGCCCGTGATAGGTGAAATATGAGACCTTACAGGGAAGTATCTGTGGAAGAGAGAGAAGTTGTACTTAACTATATAGACATAATGGTCAGGTGGCATTTTCTAAAGAACATATCATGTGAAAGATGCATTGGCTCTAAGTTCTCTTGACAACCAGAATATGTGTCATAACAGAAAAATGCAAAACAGTAATAATTTTAAAGAACAATGTTTAGCAAGAATTAAAATATTCTCTGGGAAAATTCTGATATTTTAGGTGATATTTATTTTGGTTTATTTTATTTTATTTTACTTTGTTTACTTTATTTTCCACTGTGAAAGTCAGTATATCTGGTTTTCCTATGCAGTGTGGCCAAAATGGAATATTTTATTTTATGGAATTGATTTTAGAATCAGCTGAAAATAAAACTTTTTTCTTCACATTTGCTGTATGGGAATTGAAGTATGTCAAGAGTTGTCTCTTGTAGTCTGGGCAGTTGAAGACGTGGTTTTCTTGGTGTGCATCTGATTTCTTTTCCATTTTAGATACACAGTTTCTTGATTTTTTGCTTTGAAAAAACTACAGATTTTTCTACTATTAGCTTATTATCCACTATTGCAGTGCTTTACCTAAGAACTTTTCATGTTTCTTCTGCCTTGTATTTTCACACAATGGTTGGGCAATACCTTGAATCATTACAGTTTTGTGCCAAAAACATCTGTTCGTCAAGAGGAGAAAATGTCAAAGTAAAAAAAACTGGGACTGAAAATAATGAACTGGAAAGAAAAACTTGTGTACACGTACACACTTGTTTATGAATGTGCATAGTAGAGACTTTAAACATATCATTAGCTCTTACAGACTACAGAAACATACAGCTTAGAAGAGATATATTGGATACAAATTCCTTACAATCCTGTGTATGTATAATTTCATTGCCTTTTGTGTAATACTGCAAATTTCATATGCTTGTTTTAGATTTAAGCCATAAAGCTGTTATAGCATTTCAATGTTTTTCTAAGCATCTCTTCTCCTATGCTTCTGGATTTTGGAAAACAAAGCAAAACAAAACAAATATTTAAGGCTTTTTCCAGCTGGCATTTTACTTGGAAACTAAAGAAAATATCTTTTTTGGGTGTTCAATCTTTTCAACACAATTTATCTTCTTGCTACATTGCATTCAAAACTGGAAAGAACTAGAGACTGAGTCAGAACAGCTTGGACAAAGGCTTGCTTAAGTCTTTGCCTAGTAAAATGAGATGATCATAATTCCCTAAAATGAGCTATTGAATTTGGCTTGATTAACTTTTATTTAGTATTATGAAATCTTATGGGTCTTATTGATTTTTAAATCTATAACTCTATCCCTTTAATTCCTCCTATTATCAACATTAGGTACTGATGCCGTTGTTAAAAGGTTTCATAGCTGTAGAGACTGATTCTTATGATTAAGTTGACATATTTGATCATAATCATAACATTTCATAATATCAGTATCTCATTAATTGATTAACTACTACATTGATTTACTTATGCCAACATAAATAACATGACAAATGCAATATATCAAATGGGCTTTAACTTCCTTGTGTACTATTCAGTTATTACAAAAGAAAATGCTTTTCAGTCTGTTTGGGGCAAGTGGTCCTTTTGAATTTTCCCTTTTGACAGGGGTAAATGAAAGCACTAATGCTGCAGTTTAAACACTTTTGTGACATGTAGGACCTGATGAGATGCATCTCAGGGTCCTGAGAGAACTAGCAGCTGTAGTTGCTAAACCACCCGCCATCATATTTCAAAAGTCATGGCAGTCAGGTGAAGTCCTCAGTGACTGGAAAAAGGGAAACATCATGCCCATTTTTAAAAAGGGTCAAAAGGAGGACCCTGGGAACTACTGACAAGCCAGAAACACCTTTGTGCCTGGTAAGATCATGGAACAGATCCTCCTGGAAGACATGTTGAAATTTATGGAAGACAGGACAGTGATTACAGACAGACAACATGGCTTCACCAAGGGCAACTCATGCCTGATTAATCTGGTGGGCCTCTATGATGTAGTGACTGCATCAACGGACAAGGGAAGAGCTACAGGTGTCACCTACCTGGACTTCTGTAAAGCCTTTGTTATGATCCCCCCCAACGTTCTTGCTGCTAAATTGGAAAGACAGAGGTTTGATGGATGGACTGATAGGTGGATAAGGAATTGACTGGATGGCTGCATCCAAAGAGTTGCAGTCAGCAGATAAATGTCCAGATGGAGATCAGGGACAAGTGGTGTCCCTCAGGGGTCCGTATTAGGACTAGTACTGTTTAATGTTTTGATCAATGACATAGACAGTGGGATAAAGTGCACTCTCAGCAACTTTGTTGATAACACCAACCTGAGTGGTGTGGTTGATCCACTTGGGAAGGGATGTCATCCAGAGGCACCTTGACAGGCTTGAGGACTGGGATCATGTGAACATCATGAAGTTCAGAAAGACCAAATGGAAGGTTCTGCACATGGATTGGTGAAATCACTAGTTCAGGCTGGGTAATGAATGAATTGAGACCAGCCCTGCAGAGAAGGACTTGGGGGTACTGGTGGATGAAAGGCTGGACATGATGCAGCAATGTGCGCTTGCAGCCCAGAAAGCCAACTGTATCCTGGGCTGCATCAAAAGCAGTGTGGCCAGCAGGTCAAGGGAGGTTATTCTCCCCCTCTGCTCCACTCTCATGCGACCCTTACCTGGAGTACTACTTCCAGATCAAGAAAGACTTGGACTTGTTGGAGCAGGTTCAGAGGAAGTCTACAAAAGTGATCAGAGGGCTGGAACACCTCTCCTGTGAAGAAAGGTTGAAGACAGTTGGGGTTGTTCAGCCTGAATAAGAGAAGGTTCCAGAGAGACCCTATTGCAGCCTTTCAGTATTTAAAGGGGGCCTACAGGAAAGATGAAGTGAGACTTTTTACCAGGGTCTGTAGTGAAATGACAAGGCGTAATGGTTTCAAACTGAAAGAGGGTAGATTTAGATTGAACGTAAGGAAGAAATTTGGGCAATGGTGCTGGTAAGACACTGCGATAGGTTGCCCAGAGAAGTTGTGGATACCCCATCACTGGAAGTGTTCAAGGCGATATTGAAAGCGGCTTTGGGCCACCTGACCGAGTGGAAGATGTCTCTCCATGTGGCCGGGGCATTGGACTAGATGATCACATCTAGTCCATCACACAAACCATTCTGTGATTCTATGATTCTTTGTCTGTTTCTCCAGTGACTAGCCAAGGAAACCCAGGTCGTTAAATGTGCATCACAGATAAGCACCAAAATCTGCCACAGACATGGTTAAAACACACTAAATGTATGTCTTTGGAAAGGGTTGTCAAGCATCGGAACATGCTGCCCAGGGAAGTGGTGGAATCACCCTCCCTGGACGTATTTAAAAGTTGGGTATATACGCTGCTGAAAGACATATTTTATGGTTGGTTTTGGCAGTGTTAGGTTTATGGTTGGACTTGTGATTCTGTAAATAACTCCAAAATTCTGATTTTTCCCTTTAGAAGTCAAGTTAGCAGTCAGTAACTCATACTGGCATTTACCATTTTTCATTTTAATCTGATCCATCAGATTCTAGTTATAAAATAGTTTCCTTCTCCTTTCACTCTTGGGAGTACAATGTTGATCCAAGGAGCAGAGTGAGATCAGAATTTATTCATCATCTTTGTTTCCTGAAAATGAATATGAAGACTTTGAGATGCTGCAGTTCCTTTCCTGAATATGTACAGGAAATGACAAAGGTCCATACACAGTTACAATTTTTTTTAAAAGGATTGGTTTTAAATCATTCATTTTGCATTTAATTAACAACCTTAGAAGTAAGATGCTGTTCTAAACTCAACAATAAAGCTGTGATGTACCTACTGGAGGTATACTTTATCACTTTGGGGGTAAAATCAATAGAAAACTATTTTTCATTGCTTTTGCCTTGTCAGATAAAATTATATTCTTTTGTTCTTACATTTTACATATAAAACACAGAAAGTCATTATCATGGGTGAATGCTTATTTGATACCATTACTCCCAGACACTTTCCTTTCAACTGCCAAGAGGTAGAACACTGTCATTACATTGGCAAAGCAAAAGTGGTAGACTTATATTATTTCTGTTAATGAGGTGGGGATAATTAGATAGATCAAGAGATAACCAAAGTATGTCCAAGTTACTTGGGTCCTAATTCAGCAGAGCCCACAACTAATGAAGCATGATCAGAAATACACCATGTCCCGCTTTTAGGGATGACCCTTAACTCTTATAATGGAATATTGAATGTTTGCTATTAGGGTATAAATAAGCACTTTCATTCTGACCATGGTTAATATGCAGACTTTGTATGGAGTTTGAATAATCTTGTTTTTTCCAGTGATTAATACTTAGTTTAGTATGTCATTTGGGTCTTGATTTTCACGTATTTGGGGTTTTTTTTTGTTGTTGTTCTTGTGTTGTTTTTTTTCTCCTGATTAAAGTCCTTTAGGAAAAAAGAGGCAAATGCACACTGTTAATTACACAATTTCCTATTCTACTTTGCAGTAAAAATCTCATGAGAATAACTAGTTCCCCACCCCCACCCCACCCCTGATTTCTGACATTTCCAAATCAGAGACAAAAAGAAAACAGGCAAATTCTTATGATATACACATTGGCAAAGTTTGTTTTATGTCCCAGTTCACTCGCTGGCTCACTAGAGACTAGCAGCTCTTTACTTCTACCAGCTCATGAAATTATTCCCCTGGGTCTATGATCTAATGTTTCAAGTTAGTTGTGGAGGTGCATAGGAGCAGATTTTCCCAGTGTATAAATGATTTTTTCAGGTTTTATGAAATATCCATTCCTCACTGGGTTAAAATTAAGATTCTTAACATGCGGAAGAGTAAAGAGGGATTTTTGCTTTCAAGATGGTTTTAGAGCCTCACTTTTAATATGAAGAACCCCTGCATTCTGAGGCAGGAAAGGGTTTGAATGTGGGTCTCCAGTTTTATATTAACACCCTTACATACTTGCTATCAATTAAAAAAAGACAAATATATATATACACACACTCTTTCCCCCACAAATGCACACATCACCTGATCACATCCATGATATATTTTACAGAGAATTTTTCATTCTAAGGAGCTAACATTTATGTTTATTTTTGCTTGTGGTTAGAAGTTCTGAGAAAATCTGTTTTCTCTATGTCTCACTGTACCATGCTCAAGTACCACTTTCTGATGAAGTACCAGCCATATTTATGTCAGTTTGTTGATCTGATTACAGACTCTAAACCTACGCTTAACCTGAGTTCTGCTGTTTCTGTTTCAGATATGAAGTAGATCTGAACCTAAAAGTGTCGTCTTTTTTTTTTTTCCTCATTATCTATAGCAGTAGGTTAAAACATATATATATATTATCTTCCATATAAACTTTGCTTAATAGATTTTAGTCATGGTTTAAACCTCTGTTGATTACTCTTTCTTGGATTTGTTAGAAATAACCCTTAATTCTGGTCTTGCATAATATACACAAATAAGTATAGGTATGAAAATAGGGCTTTTAAAATGGGGCTGCTTAAAATTATTTTTATAAGATCTTTTCCCATTTTTTGTGAACAGTTTTTTCTGAAGGCTTCAGAATTCTGTTTTGTTTCAAATGAATACTAAAGAGACTCTCTGACGACAGTATCAATGATTTTTTTTTTTTAGTCAAACATATTTGCCCATCCACGGTAAAAGATGTATTTTCTTGCGATAAAAACATACCTCATCTGAGCTATTTAATATTAGCTTATTTTTAATCAGGACATGAGAAGGATGCAAAAAAACCGTAATATGATATCAGTCTCCTGTCAAACATGTCAAAGGGAATGTCAAAGTGGCTCTGAAATACATTACAGCTGTGAATGGAAGAAGAAAAACTAATACACCTTGGGAATATTTTGAAGTTTTCTGTAATTAAAAAAGAATATATAACCTTCTGGAAACACTGATGAAAAAATGTGTCACAAGCAGCAAGAAAGGTGTATCTCCAGTTTCTGTGCAATCTTCATCTTATAAAGGGTATTCTTAAGATTCTTTTATTTGAGGTTTGCCACCTAAATATTTCCATGGTAAACTGCAAATGTGACATGCAAAAGGAGACAGTGCTATGGATGTCCATTGTTGTTTAGGCAATGTTGAATTAGAAAGTACAGCAGATGTGCAGCACAGATTTGATAGTGTACTAGTTGCTTATGGCTGATAACCGCGATAAATCTCCTATATTTTTAGTACAGGAGAATGGTAGTTGTTCCAAGTTCAATAGGTTATGCTGCAGTTAAACAATTAATAATAAATGGCAGAAAAACCAGCAGAGAAATTCCAACAAAAACACAGTACTGGAAAAAGCAGAAAGACCTTTAACTTCAGCCAAGCAGTAACCTGTGATCTTCCCTTTTGAATTACACTCCAAAAAGCAATATTAAGTAGTGAGTGATGAACAAATGCTTGCAAGGGATGAGTTTTATTAACTTCGGTGGAGCTTTCTTAAGCTCCAAATTGGCCTCATGGTGTAAAATGAAACAGGAATGTCTCTGGTTTAAATTTTGATGACACAGTGTTTGCTTATATTAGTGGAGAACCCGACCCTGATTCTCCAAGAGGCTATCGACACCCCTTTTGTGAGGTCCTTGTAGCTGCAGATTGCAGCATAACTTCCACGCAGGGAATCTACAACCAAAGGACAGTGTGAGATTTCCCCCTCTGCTACAGCGAGTGGTGCTATAATCTGCAGAATAACACTTTCCAGGTATCAGTGTCTACAGTTCATCACTAGTACAGATAGAGTTAACAGTTTTATGTTACGTGCGAACACAAACCTTACTTTTTTGGTCAGATTATAGGTCCTTGTAACCCAGTATCATGTCTCTGACAGTGGCCAACTGAAGATTCTAAGAGAAAAGGAGAAGAACAATTTTGCAAAGAGATATTTGAACAGAAGAGGTTATGATTTCTATATGGTCGTGACTGGCCCAGAGAAGATAAGTAGGAAAAGGTGGTTGATTGTGTTTTCTATTGAAAATAGATCATTTGTTAAAATTGACACTGTAGAAGACAAAAGCTTGCATGTGCCCAAAAAATAAGTGAAAAAATTAAGGAAGGGGAGAAAAGCTTACCAAAGCTATTAAAAACAAAAATAGCATCTCTGGCTCAGGAAGTCTCAGAGTCAAAATGTTCCCTTTTATCCCATGGCAATTTAAATTCATCAAACGTGTTTGTTAATGGACCTTGCCAAATACCTCTGGAAATCTCAGTACACAGACAGTATTACCAAAAGACATTTAATAATGTCCCTCATGAGGAGTTTTCAAAGATTCTTTTGTAAACAATAAAAGCTAATATCTAAACAAACTAAGCACTTAGGTATTGTTGTGGTGTTTGGGTTTCAAGTTTTTTTTTCTTCTTTCTTTCCAAGGACAAACAGCAAATCTGTAAGAAGCCATCAGGTCTAGCTACTATCTAAAAATCTCACATGTTTTTCTAAGGAGCAGTGTTAGCAGGTTTCACTGTCAGCCATTTAATTTGAGCTCACAAGCTTAACCAGCTTCTTGTCTTCTTCCAGACTTCACAAAGTCAGTCTGGCTGCCACCAGCCAGGAGGCATTCAGGTGCTCTCAGGCTTACAATTCAAGGAGAGATTGAAATGATTAAGGCATGGGGAGATGACTGGAGTAGCACCTGGGGCTGATGAGCCTGCCTGCTAAAGCTGAGGCTTAGAAAATGCTAGTGAGGAGTGATTGTTTTCATATTTTAGAGGTCACCTAATGTAGCTGCTTGTAACAAAAGTAGCTTAATCACAACAAAATCATATACAAGATAGCATTGTGTCCCTGCGCTATTACAAATACCTCCCAGGTAAAAATAACCCTATCTTTTCACTGTGTGAAAAACTTCCATAAATTTCTAATTAAGAAATATATCTTTCTTCTCCTCTCAATACTTTTTTCTCTAATTTGTATTATAAATAGATGAAAACATTATCACACCTTCAAATAGGCCTTTATGAAACTCTCTAGTCCTGCTGAAAACCCAGAAATTCACTCATAAATCACCCCAAACTCACTTATCTCAGCAATTTTTATTTTCCTTCTCTGTGCATGTGGATGCTATTCCATTACCTCTGAACACTCACCCAGAAGCTGTTAGTCCAATAGCATCCATTTCATGCTTAGCCACTCTTCAGGTTAAAGTATTGAAACACCCTTGAGGAGTTCCTTTTGTCAGAAAATTTTAGCATGAAAGCAAGAGGGAGTCTATCTTATTTTTTATAGAAGATTTCATCAGTTTCTCTGAGCTCTGTATGAAGCTTTGTGATAAAAAGGACCCTGGATCAAGCCCTCAGTAAATGTAGTCATCTTCGATTTCATTTGAGCCATGACTCTACTAGGGGCAATCTGGTGGTGTTAGGCAGGATTACTGGTAAACTCTGCTGTCCTGGTTTATGCCACTGCCCCCTCCAGTTTTCATCATCTGCATTTGACTCAGGGCTCCCTCTGTTTTTCTTGTGGGCTTATTCCTGGGTTTAGAAGGCTTCATGCCTTTCCCAAATCACATCTCACTTTTTATGTGGAAAGGCCAGGAGTAATCCCTGTCACCTTCTCACATAATGACCATGGCGCTGTTGTCTTAGTTTGTTGTCCTTGCAGATAGATGATACTTTTTTCGATAATAATGGAACAAACTTATAGCTGCTGAGGATCCGCTGAGTCTTTACGGCTAAATAAATGTATCGCCAGTGCAATCCCACATCTGGGACCAACTGATCCTCCAAACCGCATAAATATTTATTCACTTCTGAGTTTTCTTTTGGAGTGAATCAACTCAACAAAACAAAAAAAATTTGCAGTTTTGTGCACAGTTCATAGAATCATAAATGGTTTGGGTTGGAAGGGACCTGAAAGATTATCTAGTTCCAACCACGATGCCATGGTCAGGCACACCTCCCACTAGACCTGGTTGCTCAAAGCCCAGTCCAACCTGGCCTTGAACACTTCCAGGGATGGGGCATCCACAGCTTCCCTGGGCAACCTGTTTCAGTGTCTCACGACCCTCACAACAAAGAATTACATCCTAATATCTGATCTAAATCTCCCCTCTTCCAGTTTAAAACCATTACCCCTTGTCCTATGGCTACACTCACTGATAAAAAGTGCCTCCCTTTCCACCTTTTTTGTAAGCCCCCTTTAGGTACTGAAAGGCCACTATAAGGTCTCCCCAGAGTCCTCTCTTCTCCAGGCTGAACAACTCCAACTCTCTCTGCCTGTCCTCCTAGGAGAGGTGCTCCACACCTCTGACCATTTTTTTGGCCCTCCTACCTGCCTTGTGGATGTGCAAATGTGGTGAGGGTGCTTTCAATCCCACAGTCCATGTTGCCAACAAAGATGTTAAACAGCGCTAGTCCCAATACCAACCCTTGAGGAATGCCATTTTTCATTGGTCTCCACTTGGACATTGAGCCACTGACTGCAACTCTTTGAGAGTGGCCATCCGGCCAGTTCCTTATCCACTGAGTGGTCAATCCATCAAAACCATGTCTCTTCAATTTAGAGACAAGGATGCCATATGGGACAGTGTCAAATGCTTTGCATAAGTGCAGGTAGATGTTGTCAGCTTCTCTTCCCTTATCCACCAATGCTGTAATGCCACTGTAGAAGGCCACCAAACGTGTCAGGCACTATTTTGCCTGAGTGAAGCCATGTTGGCTGCCATCAATCACCTCCTTATTTTCTGTGTGTCTTAGCCCAGTGTCCAGGGGGATCTGCTCCATGATCTTGCTGTGCACAGAGGTGAGACTGACCAGACCGTAGTTCCCTGGGTCTTCTTTCTGTCCCTTTTTAAAAATGGGGTCATGTTTCCCCCTTTCCTGTCAGTGGAAATGTCACTGAACTGCCACAACTTCTCAAAGATGATGGATATTGGCTTAGCAACTTCATCCACCCTTTCCCTCAGAACCTGCAGATGTATGTCATCAGGTCACATGGATTTGTGCACCTTCAGGTTTTTCAGATGATCTTGAACCTGATCTTCTCCTCCAGTGGGTAGTTCTTCATTCTCCTAGTCATTGCCTTTGCCTTCTGAGACTTCAGCAGTGTGGCTAGAGCCCTTACTAGTGAAGACTGAGGAAAGAAGTCATTGAATACCTCAGCCTTTTCCATGTCCCTGGTGACCAGGTCTCCTGTTTCCTTCCAGAGAGGGCCCACATTTTCCTTTGTCTTCTTTTTGCTACTGACATACATGTAGAAGCTTTTCTTATTGCCCTTGAGGTCCCCAGCCAGATGTAACTCTATCTGGGCTTTAGCTTTCCTAACTTGATACCTTGATACAACAAGGCTGCCTGTCCTTGCTTCTACCCTCTCTAGGCTTTCTTTTTGTACTTGACACATTTCATGAACCCTCCCAAGTGCCAGAATGAGTGAGTTTCTACCAGGTTTGTGTGCCCTGGCCCTACACAACTCTACAACACTCTCAAGCAGCCAGTATAACCTCAAGCTACATTTTCTTCTCTACACTGAGGATACCTTTGTCTAAAAGACCAGATTGTATGGGAAAGGGCTTGCTTTCTGGCTCTGAAGACAAGTGACATAACTCCATTCATATTCATACAGTTAATTCTCTGTAGCCTTATCCATACAGCCTATTAAGAAGAATCCCGAAAAGTACCTGAACTTTGCCCGAGAGAATGCTACTCGGCCTGGGCAAAACCCATGCCAGGGACTATGCTAGTAATTAATCTGTAGTGACAGCCTCAGGACAGTGTTCAGACTTGTGCTCTGTCTCTGATTTATCAGTTTAGACACAGCAGGAGAGTCTTCAGAGAAATTGAAGGAAAACTTGGTAGCATGTGCATTTAAACCCTTTACAGACCAAGATAATTTTTTGCCAAATTCTATATAAATCTCTATATCCTTCCCTAGAACTATGTCTGCCCCTAGACATCAGTGCTTAGGAATGAGCTGATATATTTTCCAGCATAAGCAAGGGCTGTAGTTTACCTCCTTGCTAACAGACATGTTTATTAAATTCACAGCCAGGGTGCGGAGCTGCCATTAGGTGCCCGGAAGCAAGAATTGTACATTGCAAGCATGGCACCTATTTCTGAAAAATGCCAGCTTAATAAGTGTTGATTCTAGTTATTTTGGAAAAGGAGGGAATATGGAAGGAGAGTGAGTACCATGCAAGTGATGGGTTTGGGGGAATGAGGACTATATCTTCTGTCACAACACAACACAACACAACACAGGGGTTGTGTTCAATTTTGTAGAGACCTCTGAATGCTTTTTAAGTCATTTATGCCAGAATGCAGCTCATATATTGCAAGATGCTGTGGCATGCTCCATACTCCGCATGAGCTTTATGGACATAAGAATGGCCAAAGATACAGGCAGACATCCTAGACAATTTTAAACTGTCCTTCTTGACTACCTTCTCCAGAAAGCACATGCATCCTTTAAATCTTAACCCTCTGTTATAGCATGTTAACTGTTTTTGCTGCAAACAGTGCAACAGATAAAAGTGTTGCCTTCATCCTGCAAAATCAAGTATTTTTCTACACCATGCAGCTGAATTTTAGCTCACCAGGCAGCCCTTTCATTTCCTCGTAAGAGTCAAGGAGTAATCCCCAGAGGATCATAAACTTCATAACAGATATTGCAGCTTTTAAATGTCTCAGATTAGATTGTACATTGAATTACAGCTGGGAAGGTCGTGCTATTACCATCTTATAAAACTTTGTTGTTGTTGTTGTCCTCCCATCAGGAATATATCAATATCTTCAAGGTTTCTCATGGAAAGGGATGGAAAAGGACCAGAATAAGCACCCTTACAGTAATCATAGAATTAGTGCTTCGAGCACTAACCCAAAGTGTGAGGAAATCCTGGATTCAATAAGACATTTGCACCCCTGACAAACAGTTGCACTACCAAATTGATGACAGTACTGCAAGGGAGTTCTTTTTTCCATGTTTATCACTAGCAATTCCAACCAGGTCATAAGGATTTATGATTGATAACGAAGTCATCAAGAGGAAGAAATTCTGATTTCAGTAAACCGTGGTTTGATGAAGCAGGTTTTACTGGGCAGTTTTAACCAAAACACACTCAGCTCTCAAGTACTTCGGGAGGAACAGACAAAATTTGGGAAAAATGTGTGTCCTGATCTCATAGATCTTCTCTGATGTTTTACCAGCTGTTGGTTGTCTTAATTACTTCTTCTTTTCTTAATCTATCTTTTCTGTTGAGCTGTTTGGAAGTGCTGCTTTCTACATGATTAGGCTGAGCCTGAGACAGATGGAAACACTGTGGGTGTTGCTCTATAGAGAAACCATCAATGTGTGGAAGTTGGGGAAGTAACGTCTGCTGCTGCTATTTTGTAACGATTATAATAATATACCTGAAAGACTTAGTGACTTGGTGATTCTTAGCAGCATAAAGAAAGTAAAATGGTCTGGCAAGGCATTCAGTGAAAGAAAGCTTACTTGTTACATTGCTTGTAAGAATTTTGCAATTCTGTATAAGAAAAGAAAACCCATAAGTTAGAGAAAGGGTTCTGTTTACCTCCTCTATCGTATTAGAATGGCTCAATCACAAAGCCTCAATCTCGCAAAAACAACAAAGGGACGAATGTTGAAATGGATGAAAATCACATTTTCTAAATGAACAGTTGAGATCTCATTGGAGTTAAAGTTCTTTTTATTTTGAATTATATGTTAATCTATAGACAAAGAAATACAGTCATCAAAATCAATAAAAAACAAATGAAACGTCATGAAGCAATCCAAATGCATTCTTTCAGCCCCTGAAAATTTTACAGACTTCAGTGCATACATGTTTCAAGATTTTTGTGTTAATAACAGTTTTGAAATGGATCTTTTTTAAAATCTCACACGTGATAGAATCACAGAATGCTTGAAGTTGGAAAGGACCTTTAAAGGTGATCTAGTCCAACCCCCTACAATGAACAGGGACATCTCCAACTTGATCAGGTTGCTCAGATCCCCATCCAACCTGACCTGGAATGTTTCCAGGGATGGGGTATCTACCACCTCTCTGGGCAACCTGGGCCAGTGTTCCATCAGCCTCATGCTAAAAAATAGCTTCCTTCTATCTAGTCTAAACCTACCCTATTTTACTTTAAAACAATAACCCCTTGTCCTATTGCAATAGGCTGTGTTAAATAGTTTGTCCCCGCCTTTCCTGTAAGCCCCTTTTACATACTGAAAGGCCACAATAAGAAAATAAGGTCTCACTGGAGCCTTCTCTTCTCCAGGCTGAAAAACCCCAACTTTCTTCAACCTTTCTTCACAGGTGAGGTGCTCCAGCGCTCTGATCGTTTTTGTGTCCCTCCTCTGGACCTGCTCCAACAGGTCCATATCTTTCCTGCGCAGAGAACTCCAGAACTTGATGCAATACTCCAGGTGGGGTCGGAGACTCCCACTCCAGAGTGGAGTAGAGGGGCAAAATCACCTCCCTCAACCAGCTGGCTGCGCTTCTTTTGATACAGACCAGGACACGGCTTGCTTTCTGGGCTGCAAGGGCACATTGCTGAATCATGTCCAGCTTTTCATTCACCAGTACCCCCAAGTCCTTCTCGGCCAGGCTGCTCTCAATCCTTTCATCCCCCAACCTGTAGTGATACCAGGGATTACCTTGACCCTCCATGATACAAAATGAAGAAAACCAAAAATATTTCTTACCGGTTTCCTTAGTCCTTTTAATTATATTTATTTTACATTTTCAGTTCTGTGCTAACACTTGCCATATATCACCACAAAACCTGGTTCTCAACAGGCGTAAGGCAGCTTTATTTAATTGGCTTCAGTTAAGCAAAGGACTGTTTGCATCAGTTGAAGCTGTGGCTTGGGAATTACTATATAGATAAAGAAATAGACCATTGACAAATACCCTTGTGACTATATTAAACAGATGGGAGACAAAATAGAAGGACTCAGTGAATTAATCACTGTTCTCAGTAGTACAGTCCATGAAAAGTATTGTAAAATGTATTGTAAAAAATACATGAGCGTCATTCAAAATTGCATTATATAAAATATAAATTTGTGTCATTAAGTTTTTTGGACAGCCTTAGAAAAATCTCACAGATTATTCTTATCAAGGCAGACATGAGCCAGAGAAATATACACTTAGGAGAGGTTGCGGAGTTGTAGACCGAAAGGAGAGAGGAGGCTGTTTCAGCAGTTTCATCTTTAGCTTCTGAGCCTGAGCTGATGACACACCAGTGACCTGAAGTTTTGGTGATGCTGGGAAGCAGCCCTCTCAGTACACCACCAGCTCTTGAATCATGACTTCAGTCTGGTGGATGGACACAGTTCAGCCAGTAGAGAGCAACCCACTCTGTTACAACCTCTTACTCTTGCTAGGCACTACACCGGGAAATAAGTATATCCAGGAATTGCCACAGAAGGATCCCCATTCTGAAGCAAATTACTTTCCTCTTACATCTGAGTTAGCAAAATTTGTCTTGGTTGTTATAGGTATAACAGAAAGAAGCCAAAGGATCTGTGGGGGGACAGCTGTACTAAGAAGAGGTTGCTTCTGTAGTATTCCCAGGGTAGCTATGTGAATATGTAACTGTTAGGCCAAATTCCTCTACCCTTTTCCACCAATTTAGATCTGGATAAATGAAATGCATTAAGTGACTTGTTCCAGATTTCAATTGGTGAGCTATGCAGCATTTGGCTTCTTGTGTGAGAAATGTACTCCCATCTGTAATTGTTACCATCTGTTTGGTATTCAGGATGTAAAAATGTAATGGAGATGAAGTCATATTTCATATTCTTTTTTCCATTTGGAGGTAAGAATGAAGCTATAACAGCCTGTAAATGCATCTGCTGGTGATAAGATAGTACAGCTGGAAATGGGATGCTAGATTCTGCACGGTTCAGAAAGCTTGTGTGTCGAAGCTGTTATACTGCAGTGTGTGCTGGTATTCTGTGATCCCATGAGATGATTGATGTATCATATAAATAGGGTGACAGAAAAGTATTTTTGCTGGTGTGATGGGAATAAGAAGTGCAAAATGTCAAAAATGGCCTGAAAATAACCATTCAAATTTATGTAAATTGCTTAATTAATTGACCTCATTTATGCTTGCAGATTTTCTTTCCACTTTCCTTTGTGAATTAGTTATTTTTCATTATACACTGAGACAATATTCCAAGGCTAATTAAACCCTTTAAAGCTATAGGTTAATATCCAATTCTTATGTAAACACATTTATAAACATTAATCAGTTCTAAATTGCCCGTTTTATAAATACTGTTTTATTCATTTGCAGCTAATAGATGTACTGCTCGTATTTATTCTGCTTTGGGCTCAAGGAGTTCAAGTTTGTCTGTAAACATTATTTCTTTAAATGGTATCATGCTGTTTACTTTTGCATGTATTTCCAAGTGTCTCTGCTGTTTTATGGCCTCATGGAGGTTACTGGATAAGAGTCTGTTTGGAGTACAAAGACCGAACTCAAAGACCCTCCAAGTCTTGAATCCTGTTGATGACTGTGGTTGATACCAAGATGGTCTACGGAGAAAGACTATACAAGAAGCTGATCCTCCAGTAGAGAGGTAAGGCAAGATGAGCATGTTACCATACAGTAATATACATCTTGAAATTTCAATAAACTACCTGCTCTCTTGAAACTCAGCCCCTACTCTGTGTGAAATGTAAACTAATTCAGCTTTCAGTGAAAGAGAATGGAACAATCCTTGATGCATGAAGTTTAATATCCTCTCCACATTTTTCTGTTAACATTAGCTTTCTGACACTGGATAATATAATTTTTTTTTGCATAAATATCTCACCCCTCTTGGAATTTTATTTGTTACTTGGGAAACACTTGCAAATACATGGGAAAGAGGGAAATGCATTTTTCTCTAGCAGGCAAAATCCATTTTCTGTTCCTTATTTAAATGAATTGTGAATAAATGCTGCTTCAGAAATGATTAATACTACATGGAGAAGGTGGAGGGAAACAGTGGATATTCATTCATAGAACATATGGTGGCAAGTTTAATCATACAATAATTCATCCTCTTGCTAGACCAGCTGTAAGCAAATTTTGACTGTTTATGTCGGTGTCATGCTTTTGCTTGGATAAGAGTTGACAGAGGCTGTGGTCCAGAACTTGTCCTGATATGCTAGGTGCTGTACAAAGGCTGAATGGGAATGTTTCCTGTTATGAAGAGCTTAGAGCTTGCGTGCATTAAACAGCCAACAGCTGGAGAAAAAAAAGAGAGGCTCAAGAAAGTTAAGAGGCCTGGCCCACTATCATACCTAAAATCTGCAGCAGAGCTAAGATTAATTTTCAAGCGTTCTTGTTCCTAGTGTGATGGTGTGTTTGCTTACACCACAGCCACATATCGCCTTGCATTTTTGTAACATAGATGTAGGTTAATTACTTGCTGTCAGCTTATACAGCTACTGACTACAACTGTCTGCTAGAAATTTTACTCCACACGTGCTTCTAGTATCCCTTGCCACAAATATCTTCTACATGCTGCTCATCTCTGTCAAGTCACCACTTGACTTGATTCCTGTGCTGTTTTAGATGCATCCCACAAACTTTCTGCTCTACTATCATTATCTTCTGTACCTCCATAGCCTGTTTCTGCTCTATTTGACATTTTCTGTATTCAAAATGACTTCAATGACTGTGATGCCATAGCCAGTATTTTAGTGTAATCCAGGTATGTTCCCTATTCTGTTACTGTTTTTTAATTTCATTCACTGAGCACTCGAGAAAACCAATCAAGTTTGACTGCTATGATTTATTTATTTTTTCTATAAACTCACAGAACATATTACTTGTAGAACTGATATCCTCTACATGGTTGGGGTTTTACTTTTGTCTGTCTGGCTGTTTTTTTCTTGAAGCTCATTCTGTTGTGTAGAAGGGTTGGAAGTTAGACTTACAAAGCAGTAATTACCAGGGTCAAATGCTGGAAGATTGATACCATATCTAAATCTCTGGAACTTCTCCATTATGTTTTCAAATAGCTGTCAGTAGTTCTGTGCATTTATTACCTTATTCAACTGAAATCTCTGAATGCATAACATCTGAATAGCTGATATAGCTTTATTCAAAATCCTGTTTTTTTTCCTTTTTTTTTTGCCTGTTTTTGTTTCAAGTCCATAGTTTATTTTATTGTCAAAGACAGACTCAAGTCTTCATTTATGGACATGTCTTTCTTCTCCCTCCTCCTTTTTCTTCATATATACATATGGATATATATACTTAAACACTCACATGTGTATATTTCTGTCTACACACACACACACAACACACACGTATAGCTAACATAGATTTTGAAGAAAAAAGGGGTTAAATTGTATTACAGCTGCTGGGCTATCTGTGGCTTGTTTACAGTCTTGCTTCCTAGACAGTTGTGTACAAATAGCTAAGTAAAGCACTTATGAAAATCGAAGGAGACATGTCAGACAAAGGGACCATTCTGTTACACTTGGAATTTTCTCCTCCACTTTATAGCTAATCCCACTTGTCTCAGGGGATAGTCTTGAATTTTTGGGCTTAAACTTATTTACTCTAAAAAGGCAAGCAAAAGCAAGAAGTTACCTGTGACAGTCCTTTGAAAAATAAAGACATTTGAAAAATATAGACCTAACTAATTATGAGCAAACAAAATCCAGTTGAGGCAGTGTGAAACATAGGGTTTCTTTGCCAGAGGGTTTAAAGAACATTTTATTATTATTATTAGTTTATATTCTGTAGATTCATACTCAAGAGTCTTGCATCTTAGCTCCATTCTGAGAAGGCTCATAAAATATCTCATCTGAATCTACTGAATTTCACCTTGCTGAGTCTTTGTAACCACAAAACCAACTGGTTGATGGGACTTCCAGGTGACATTGAAAAACCCTTCATGACATAAGCATTCTTGGACAAGTTTCAGCCAAAATCTGGCATAGGAATGTGCCCAGAATATGGGCTCAGGTTGACTGAAAGACAGCGAGAAGTTGGCCCAAGACTGCTGAGAGCTTTGCTAATTATTTCTGGTTTGTTAGGAAAATGTTGGCCAGCTGTAGTCATTACAGATGCATTGTAATAATTATTATACCAAGTGAAAGAGTGTTCTGGGGGTGTGGAAAAGTGGAGGGTACCTTTTCATCTTGCCTACAACAGCAGGACAGGAATACAAATTTCATTTAGCCGAGTTCTAATTAAAGGGACTTACTATTTCCTCAGCTGGACCGAGTGACCCAAAGAAAGCCTTCTTGCTGGTTCAACAGCTGGTTCCCTGAGACATTTTCTCCAGGTGGGTTGAATTTGTATCCAGTGAAACAATATCACTCATGCAGCAAGTATTTCTTAGAGGGTAAGGAGCCCTATGAAAAGATAGTTTGTTTTAAAGGAAATACAATTGCTTTTCTTTGAGAATTGTAGCCTGGATCATTGCATTTTGCTTTTTGCATCGTCTGATGTATGATGTTGTTTATCAAATTTTCATCAGACATCATTGCAAAATCAGATGAATTTTTGAATAGGTTCAAAAGTTGATTTTTTTAAAAAATCAAATATGAAAGAAATCCTCATATAATTTCTGAAATCTTCCTTTTTTATGGTATTTTCCATGGTATGTTAAAGTGGAATCATAGCAATTTTGGATGTAAGAAACCTTCTAGTCCAGCTGTCTGCTTGGAGCAGAACTGTTGTCAGCATCAGGATCTGTGGATCAGGCCAGCTGGGCTTACATGTCAAGATGTGAAAACCTCCGTGGACAGAGTGTCTACAGCTCTGCCATCACGTGTTCTTGTGTTGAACTGCCCTCCTAGTGATGTCGTTTATATTAGTGTCCTGTCTGAGTCTCCCATGCTAGGCTATTGCCTCCTGTTACACGTCATACCACTGTGGGGGACACTTTGGCTCCATCATCTCTGTAGTTTATCTTCACGTAGCTGAAAGCAGAGCTTAGATTGTCCCTTAACCTCCTTTTCATGACATTAAATAGTCTGAGTTTCCTGAATCTCACCCTGCAGGTACTGTGCCCTACACTCACAAGTATCCTGGTAATCCTCTGCTGGATCCTCTCCAGTTTTTTTAACATAATAATCCTATGGTATCCTATTCCTATTCTTAGTATTCTCATTCCATGTTTTTGATAAAACTTCCCTACACTGCCCTCTGTTCCTTTGTTTTGGTTTACAAGCTTTTCTTTGGGTGACTGGAGAAAACTGGAAAATGCGAGAAAAATGTTAAGAACCCACAAAGGGATTTTCTTTAAAATCCAAGCTGGCTGAATTTTGAATACTCAAAAAAACCCCACCAAATAAGCCAAAGAAAATAACCCTTCAACTTTCCCTGTTACTTCCCATCTCTGTCTCGTTGCCTAAAATGCCTAAAAGGATCTAATAGTGTGTCTTGAAATTACTATGCTTTTGAATAGAATTTTTGTTTGTCTGTTTTAAGAAAAATCCAAATAACTACAACACTGAATTCGGCATACTGAGGCCAAGTGCAAGGAAAAGTTTCCCAGCAATGAAAGATTATTTAAGTCTGCTCATTTTGTTTGGGTCATCTAAAGTTACACTACACAAAGGTTGAATTAACTTTTAAATGAATTAACTTTCCTGTTTCTGCACAGAGCAAAGCTGGATGGCTTAAAAGATTGCTTCCAGCATGGACTACTTTGGGGAATATATGATACATATCAACTGATATGTAACAAGATGCTTTTTCTGCAATTGGTTATCATCTTACAAAGGTGATGCTTCTCTCACCCGTATCAGTACATGAAGAAATCTATATTTTCATGTCAGCGGCAGTGAAAAAGTGCTAAGGTAGATATTCCTTCAAGTGATCATACTCTGAGGGGAGCTTGTGTCACAGTACCCCCTGGTGACCCCATAACGCAGGGGCCATATGTTAACTACTTTTCCTGTTCACAATCTATATAATTTCCCTTTGGACTTGACTCAGCTCCAAGGAAGACAAAGAAAATATACGCTATTTCGCTTGATCTTTTTCTCTCAGAGAGGAATCAAGCAGCCAAAGGGGAGAGTGCAGAACCTCCAGGGCTGGATTTTCAAGTACTATTTGTTGATGAGGCCAATAGAGGCATGTACATGTGCCAGCTGTTTTTCTGTTTGTGTGTGCTCTCGTGAAAGCTAACAGTGTGAAGTCGCTATCAGAAGCTCTTTCTGTTTAGATGATGGGATGGTGGGTGCTGAGTCAAAACCAGGGAAAGTCAGGGAAAACAAAATAATCAAAAATTATTGCTGCAGGAGAAAGAAAGCAATGCCAGGACAAAAAACAAGAGTGACAAGCGAGGTCCTGCCACAATTAACAAGGTTAATTCCAAGAAGAAAAGGAGACACCTTTAGTTTGCTTTGAAGTTAACTTGGCACAAAACTTCTGCCTTGTATTTAAACAGAAGCCAGTGCAAAAGGATCCAAAAGAGGAATAGAAAAGTTCCAAGCTAAAAGTTCTGAATTTCTAGGAATTTTTGATATTTTATGCTTTGTTTTCATTCTAAGTTAGAGACAAACCAAATATTTTTTAAGTTTCTTGAATAATAAAGTGGGGAAAATATCTTTGAAATTCTAGAACATCTTGATGGATTAATTTTTAGGTTGTGCATTTCAGTTGCATTCACATCTTTTCACGGTATGTGATCTAATGGTGTTAAATATCTTAATGTAGCTAACTTCTGGAAGTGTCTATGAGGTTGTTGAAATAACTATATTTTCCAAATCAGAAAGGGCAAATGTTATTAGTAAATATTGAAATATCTTATTTCCTTTGATGAATCAGTGTCCTTACATGTGGAGTTTTTAATCAAAATATTCAACATTTTGATAAAAATTCTTTAATTATATCACAAATAGAAGATTCTCTGACCTAGATGTTCAAGCATTTCATTACAGAGAATAAGAAAGAAATTGATTATGAGATAAGCTGTTTCAGTTGCAGATGCCATTAAAATCAAATACTTCAAATATTTTATCATAGAATCACAGGGGTTGGAAGGGACCTCCGGAGATCATCTAGTCCAAACCCCCTGCCAAAGCAGGTTCACCTAGAGCAGGTTGCACAGGATGGCGTCCGGGTGGGTTTGGAATGTCTCCACAGTTGGAGACTCCAACACCTCTCTGGGTCTCCTCTCTGAGCCTCTTCCAGTGGTCTGCCACCCTCAAAGGAAAGAACTTCCTCCTCATGTTCAGATGGAACTTCTATGTTCAAGTCTGTGTCTGTTACTTCTTGTCCTACCACTGGGCACCGCTGAAAAAAGACTGGCCCCCTCCTCCTGGCACTCTCCTTTGAAGTATTTATAAGCATTGATGAGATTGCCCCTCAGCCTTCTTCTCTCCTCTAGACTAAAAAGACCCAACTCCCTCAGCCTTTCCTCATAAGAAAGATGCTCCAGCCCCCTAACCATCTTTGTAGCCCTTTGTTGTACCCTCTCTAGCATTTCCTTCTCCTTCTTAAACTGGGGAGCCCAGAACTGGACACAGTTTGTGTTGTATTGTAGTATGCTGGCAATGCCAGATGACAATTTTGATATCATGAAATAAGGTAAAAAATAAAAATAAAATCATTGAACATGCAGGTAAAAACCTGTTATCATTATACAGGAAGTTGTGGTGGGTTTTTTTCTCCCAAAACAGCAACAAAAAAACCCCACCTGAAAATACATGTGAATTATTCTTTCTGAACATATCTTTTCCTCTGTATCTACTATACACTTTCTTCCAGATTTTAATTAATGTTGTTGTGCATTTCTAAGTATTTTTATCTGGGAAAAAATATTCAGAATTTTTGCTGAGCTCGTCAAGACTTGTTTGTGCTACTCAAATGCTTAAAAAAGTTTCCTCTTCCTATGTGTTCTTTATGAAGACATGATTTGCTTGTACATGAAGAAAGCACCTGTGAGTGTGGTCTTTAGCTAAATACTCTTCTTATGGCAATTGTCCCATCCCCCAAATAGATGTTACATTTCACCCCAAACTACACCAGAAGAACAGAAGTGCAAGATGCCTTAGGCCCACATGCAGGACTCCTTTTTCTTCAGAACATTGGGGAAGACAAAATTCAGAAGGGGCCAAATGGAAAGAAAAAAATGTCTCTGCTGCTCAGGAAATGTAGGTGATGCCTCTAATTTTCAATTGGTGGGCAGGTGGACAGAGTCAGTAGAAAAACACCCAAGTGTGGCAAAGTCATAAAGTAACCTTTATATATGTCACTCTGGAACTATGTATCAGTAGACAGTCTTCTCATCTTCAACTGGTAGGACTTGGGAGTTCAGTAGTGTGACAAGAAGGTTTGCATTGTTCCTTGTGTTTCCTTTTTTCCCCTGTTTCCTTTTTTCCCACTGTTCTTTTCATTTGCTAAGCAAAATTCAGTTCCCTTTGTTATTCTTCTGGCCTGCTGGTTCCAAGGAGAAAATAAAGCATGGCAGTAAAGTGTAGCTGTAAAGTCACAATTTGGTGAATAATACAAGGACTGAGCAGCCAGTGATCAATTTGAGGTGTGTTTGAATACAGCAGTCAGAACTAAACCTCATGTGGAAAACGCGTCTATATGTCAGCAGTTAACAGGAGGTTATACGAAATCATGCATTTCTATTATGTTCACTTCTTTCAGAAAGCAAATTGACAAGTTTTTTCAGTATATGAGAAAGTGATTACATACTATCATGTTGTGATAGCTTTGAAGATCTGGGTTCCACTAATTCCTAAGCCTTTTTGGTAGTCTGAGGAAAATCAAAAAGCAGGATCTGCACCTCCCTTATAATGATGTATGATTGGCAATCTGCGATAACCTCATTACTCCAGGAGTGCATTGAACTAGTTATTGAACTGCTACATAAAAACAGCATAGGTAATACACGTCCAAATACATGGCTTATGTAAATTGACCTCATCTCCTTCAATTCCCCTGCTTCTCCCCAGCCACTCCCTTCCCACATCACCCCAGCTATGCTCCTGATCTCTGACTGCAATGGGGTCCCCATCAGATCACAGCAAAGCTCAGCAGGTCTACACAAAACTGGAGACTTGGGTTTACATGGCTGTCTCTGGAAGGGGAATCGCCCACTAGCACCATTAATTTCCAACAGCATCACTGCTCCTTCGGCAGAAGACCAGCCTTGGAGGGCTCAAGATGAATGCTACTGCATGTGGCAGGGAGATGATGACATGCTTTGATGGTAGTCACAGATGCACAGCAAGAGGTTGCAGGAGCTCCTTGGGGAAGTGCAGATGCATCCCCAAGTGAATGCCTCAGTTTTCTATTCCTCTCCAGTGTACATCACTCACTCCACAATTTCTGATTTCCTTGTTAATGATTTAAAGCCATATCTGTACAATGTGGTGGAAAAGTCATGGAATAAGACATCTCTACTGAATAATTTGGTACAGGTTTTAAGTAAAAATGACATGAACAGGTGAAAGATCTTCCATTAGATGTATTAGTAGTTTCCTCTGAAAGCATTAGCAGCTGTGTGTGCATTTCTGTGTTGTCCTAAAAGCAGGAAAGGCAAATTTAACAAGTTGCATCAGAAATGTCTTAAAGTTCATTAAAAGGCAGAGCCCAGAGCATACAGGTTTCTTAGAGAATCAGTGTCCTTCTGTGGAGTAAAATGCAATGTACATAGAAACAAAGCTGACCCTGCTGAGATTGAAGCTGTTGCATGTACAGTCTCAAATTTCTTTGCCTCTTTTAACTGCTGCTGCAGTAACTTATGCCTAAGGGACATTTAAAGGGAATGTAAGACTTTGATTCCCACTTTTGTCAGGGAAAATCATGGCAAATTTTAAACAGAAATTAATTCTTACAGAGAGATTGAGCAATGCGGTAATTATATTTCAATAACATGTTATAAGCACATGAAAACATCCTGCATGTATGTAAGAGTTTCAGTGCTTGTGGATAGATTAGGGTGTTCTGGTCTTTTCAAAACAAACTGCCCATAAGTGTTATGACAAATATTACCATAACTGAGATTATGAAGAGGTCTTTCCCTATTCTGTTTTATTTCACGAGATGAAAGATTTTATTCCCAAGGAAAGATAAATGTAGAAAAATTTCTGTTTTAAATCACTAAATTCTTTACTGCTCATCAGAACCCCAGGTAGGTGTTTTCTCACTTCATCTCCTCAGAGGATAATTTTTGAAGGATAAATGTAATTAATCTCAACCCCGCAGTTCTTTGTTCCTTTTTACTAGTCCATTCCTTCTATATTTTACACTGGAGCAGAAAAAAAACCCATCTGAAAGTTAAGGCAAGATATAGTTATGTGAGAACAGATGATAAAACAACTATTTTTAAAAGAATATTTTATTTTCATATCTCCAGAAATTATATAAGATCTTGTGATAGACTTTAGAACTCTTGCCTTTAGTAGTTTTTAGAAAATCATACTGGAAAACTGGGTCTAGGTGGTCCTCCTTGCGTAAGGAGGTTGGATCAGATGACGTCCAACAGTGCCTTCCAACCTCAAGCATTCTGTGATTCTGTGAAAAGATCTCCATGAGGTGTTTTATTTTCTAGGAAAAAATGTTTTGGTGAAAAATTAAAACCAAAAACCAAACACATTGAAACATGTCCAAACTAGCCCAACTTCAGAGTGAGGCCCTAACACCAACAATGTCTTAAAGCAAACTTAACCTTGTAAGTCTCTTACTGATTTATTCCAGCTCTAACAAAAGCCTTTTGCAGCAGCTCAAGTTTTCTCAGTATTTTTAGAAGAATTTAATAATCTATGAAACATTCATTTTTTGGAATTACCTTGTCATTCAACCCTCTGTCTTTTTCCCTCCTTCTCCCCCAATACTTTCTTCCCAGCAGAGAGTAACTACAATTAGAGTAATATTTTCTTGTAGGCATCAATGAAAATCAGGATAACATGAGTTGTACTTTGCATGCTTGCATGGTAGGTACCGTATAACTGACAATTACATTACAGAAAATGGCATTCCAGGTATTAAAACTAACTTAAGCATCACCTGTAAATTCAGTTTGTTTGGTTTTGCTTGGGGTTTTTGATTTGGAGGTTTTGTTAGTCCATCTAAAGAAAAACAAATGGTCCCTTTTAGCAACAGTCAACTCCCTCCTTTCTTCCCTTCTAGAATTAGCAAACCAGAGAGACAAATTCTCCATGGTCTTCCACTTCTGCTGACCTTAAGTCTGACTCCAGAACTAGTTTTAGGGAAAATCTAAAACAAAATACTCAATTATTCTGTTGAAATAAAGGCTGAATTATTTATTCTATGTCAAGCTGACAGAGAGTTCATTAAAAACATCTTAGGGGGCTTTGATAAGAGGACTTTTCTTCCCACTACTGGTAAAATTATGAATAAATAAATAAATAAAAGCTAGAATATTAGCTTGTGTTTCAGAGAGTGAGGGGGTTGTTTTGTTTTGATTTATTTTTCTGGTTAGGGTAAGATATAAAAAATTAGAAAAGTCAAATTCTGTAACTAGTAACTTACTATGAGGTTTAAGATGCATCTGTACAGTTAAACCATTTTTAAAATGCACCAAATAATTGTTTGACAAATCCATTTTTGAGTCACCATTTCTCAAGGTATCTGTTCAGTGGCCACTCAATGAAAACAAGAGTTCCAGTAATTGTGTTTTAAGAAAACAAGATTGGAAAAAACAGAAAGAAATCATTTTTCTTAAAAGTCCTGTATGAACTCAAGACACCTCTTGTCAAAAATGCTGATTAGCAGCTTTGTTCTTTTCAGAAATAACTTTCTAAGTTGCATTCACTTCAGTTGTAGCTGTCAGCTCAATTGTGCATCTGAAAAAGAAATTGTCATCCTACTTTGCCCTGTACACAGATAACTGTTAGATGCAAGAATCAAAAAATATAAGCACATAATTTACTTTAGTTCGCTAACACCATGTATTCTACCTCTTAATAAATTTGTGGCTCTCTTGGTGATTGTCAAGTCATAGGTCTCAACACATTACTGGAATTGAATTAGATAACAAATATTATAAAACCTTGTAAAGAAAGAGGTGTTGGAACCCAGTCCTCCACATTTGTACAGAACTAGCTCCTTAACAAAGTCATAGCTAGACAGAGGCAAACCAAACAGTTTACGATAATTATAATAACTACTGTCCCCAAAAGTAATTAGATTACCTCTAAAATATTCCAGAAATCATGAAAGAGAGAACATAAATTTAATCCTGATTCCTATCTTACCTGTTAGTTTTAATTGACATTTAACATATTATAATCCTTAAGCAGAATATATTTTAATAAAATACAGGGAGCAGTTAAAAAACAAGAAGCATATTCCAATAAATTGCAATTGACTGTGCATTTTTTTTTTTTTTCTGGTGCTTCTACAATTTTCAAGCAATAATTGGAAAAGATTAAAAGATATTAAAAGCTATTAAAAGATATAGGATTTGGAGTTTATTTAGAAAAGCTAGAAGCAAGCAGCTTTCTCCCCTCCCTTATAAATAATTTGGTCCTGATTTTCTTTTACCTTAAATAGTATCTTTTTTCAATTCCTACTTTGCATCCTTGCAAAACAAACGATGCTAGTGTACTAGTAGTGTTCTGTATTATTGATGGTAATGTCTTCCATCTATCGATAATGTTTGACAAAGTAAAAGACTGAATCAATTTTTTGTCAGAAGTTCAGACCTGCACAACATAGTTGAAATAAAAAATATTTTCATTTCTAAATATCACTATGGGACAGGATGGTAGGTGTATCATCACCTTAGCTATCTACTGTGATGTGGCAGTCTTCTGCCTTCCACGGAATTTGTGCCCTTTTTCAGTTTCTGTCCATAATACTTGAAAAGAAATGGGATGGAGAGAAATAGGATGAATCGGAAACAGAAAATTATTGAAGGGCAGCCATGAACAGCTTTTTTGAGATAAATATTTTCTTCTAGAATGTATTTTCTTCTAGAATGGTTGATCAAAATCAATCTAATATATAGTAATATTAAAAATATAATTTCTATACAAAGAAAAAGACTTATAAAAATTCTTCATGAAATATATTCAATGTAAATTTGTCATCAAAGTGTATATGCTGTTCTGATGGGCACTGGTATATGATGATTACTGGGTTCAGTGCATTCTTCTTCCAATGGAGTGATGCTCTCCAACGCTTCCATGGGCTCCTGGTTGTTCCAGTGTCTACTAGGCCACATCTGTGTTAAGATTACTTGCTGATCAGTTCACATCTTTCAGCTCACCAGGCTTAGCAGCTGTAGCCAGTAGAGTCAACACCAATGACTCCTGTTCACCACTGCTAGTTGTATTCACATTGCACTTTCATAGGGCTGAAATTCAACCCAGCGGCTATCCTATACATCTTCACATTCTTCTGGGTCTGGATTTTGTAAGCCTCACACCTGATGGTCTTTCAAAGCGCTGAATCCAAATCTGTCATGCATTGCAACAACAGCATTCACAATCTGTGGACGTCCATACAATTTTGCTGAGATGATATGGGTCAGGATTGTGGCCTGGGCACATTCTATCCCACTCCAGGAGGAACAGCAGTCCTGGAGGAAACAGCCTTGCGTTGTCTGGACTGAATCATAGTGCTGAAAACTAATAAGAAATGCGCAACTTCTGGAGTAGTAGTTTAGCAAAATATGCCAGACACTGGCTTTCACAATGATTTTGACACATTATTTTGGAGTAAAAAATGCCTCGGATAGTAGCTATTATTCATCTGAATATGTTTGCCTGACTCTTTTACCAGATGATGAAGAATTGGTGTAGAGAGGAATCTATGTCAAGCAGCATCAAACCAGGGGTAAATGGTACCATTAAGCACAGACTGTATCCATTGTGATAACAATCAACATCACCAGGTGAATCTTTCCCAACTATCCAGTGATTGAAATGGCATTTGTGTAATTATATATTCCCTGTGCAAAGCGATTTATAAGTATATGAATTTTAAATTTTGCCATTCAATCACAGCACTTGATGGACTCTAATGGTTATTAATATAAGTAATGTTGGGTGTGTGGATGCTGATCAAGTCACCAGACATCTCCATCTACCTTGAGCAATGTTGACACCCCCTTCCCTCGCTCAGACAGGAACACTTCTAGTGTCAGGAGACCAAAAGTTCATGGCTTTATCAGAAACCCCTTCTTGCTTTGTGTCATGTGTCCTACCTGGAAAACACTGGCTCACACTCTCCAGCTGGGCTTTTCATGAAAAAAAATTTAAAATAATCACTTGCACAGCAGTGCCCCAAATGCCATATGCATTGTCACAGCCTGCTGCTTGTTACAGAACATTTGTTAGCCCAGCAGGAGCCATGCCATCAAAATTGGTGAACAGGGCACTTTGGGCCAGCTTTGTCCAATCCAATTCTGTTCCAGCTCCCATGAGGGAAGTGCAGGCTGTGACATACTTATTCCTGCCTCATAAGGAGCCAATGTAAACTGTGAACATAAGTCAGAAAGACTGAGGTTATACAGTGTTTTCTCTCATGGTGCACTCTAAAACAAACCTCTTGCCTTCCTCCCCACCTTCACAGTTCCTAGGGCAATTAGAAACTCAGTGAGTGACCACAGAATTTTTTATATCAGGGTCACTCAGCAAGTTTTCCCTACAAAGCTCCAACACATTCTCCTTCTGAAGAAGGATTCTCTAGTGATGTTCCTCACTTCCCTGGACTTGCTACCCACCAGGCTGTCTCTTTAGTCTTTCTTTATGTTACTCCCTTTACTCTTGCTTCAATTTACTGATATAATTACCTGTTGTTGACCTCTGTTTATCTTCGTAGTAGAATCCCAGAAGAAATTTGCAAGTTTGCATTTGGTGCAATTTATCTTATTTGTGTTTGGAGATATTAGAGACATTCTCTCCAGCTCTTGTTCTGTGCCAGTCTCCAAAACAGCCTCATTCTCTTCCAATCCTCTCTTCTGCAGCAAGGTTAGCCCCATATGAGCACCAGAAGATGACTTCTGTGAGTGCTAGCAAAACTCCTGGCACAGCCCAAAGTGTCGTGCCTAGGTATCTCCACCAGAGCTGCCTCTCATGGTCTTTTTCCTGTTCTGTCGGGTCCACAGCTGCTGGTAGTCCTTGGTGTTTTTCTGCTTCTTGAGTCATCTCATATTTCCGGTAGGCAAGGGCATTCCTTCTACTTAGAAAGCCTTTTGTGGCTTTTCATTAATCTCAGAAATACTGTCCACAAACCATCCAAACTGAAGAAACAGGAATCTGGGTCATTCTGTGGGGACACATTGGTGCTTAATGGCTCACTCTCAGTATCACGCAGGGAGGGGGAAAAGAGTCAACACAGTGTCTGGACGCAGTGCATGGCAGGATGCTGTGCTGACCGCATTTGCCCAGCCTCTAGCTGTGCATCTCTGGCTCCCACCAATACCCAGTCTGTCTCCTTGTTTCCCTGTCAAGAAGACTGTTGACTTGATCCCAGCTCAGCATAGGATGTGAGCAAACATCAGCAGTGTGGGTGACCACAGGGAGTGCAGGTTGGAGTGCAGGCTCAGCTTTGAGCATTGTGATGTTGAGGACAGCCTTTGGGATATAATTTAGACCTGTCATAAACCAGATGAGCCTGTAATGGTAATAGTGCCTGGACTACCTGTGATGGATGAGCTACCTTCCTGGCTAGCTCTTCCAGGCCAGGTCTCTGCTGACAGATGAGAGCTAGCAGGGATGGTCTCAATGTGACAGCACTTATGACAGGGATTGGCTCAGATAAGTGGTGAGAAAGGCAAGGAAAGACACAAATCTGGACTGTGAGAGTGTGTTGTGGATTGAATGAACAAAATGACATATTGGAGAGGGTATGAGGTCTGGTGGCTATAGCACAGAGCTGTTGGTGAACTGGAGAAACAGGCCAGCACACCTCTGGCTATGGCGGGTGTTTGGGTGACATGTGCTGGCCTGAAAACCTGCAGCTGCCAGGCGCAGCTGTTTTCCTCCTGGTGCTGCGTTTCCTTCAGTCTGCTGGTTTGGGCTGCAGGGCTTCCATTCACAGGATTCTTTTTTTTTTCTTTCTCCTAGCCATGGGGGAGCTTATCAGATAAAAGAGCTTGGTGGAGTGACAAAGATTGATTAACAGTGAGGTGGAATGGGATTTTTATTTCTGTTTCCATAAACACCTGAGTGACAGCCAGCTGTGTGTGATTGTGGTCTTATCAATAACAGTTTATGTGAGATGGGCTTGAACTAAAACATTTTGTATTCAAACATTCAATTCTTTTGAGATTTGAATTGTAGCAATACTAGGTAAAGGAATCAAATACTGTACTATTTCAACAACAGGGAAGTGCTGAAATAAACAGGCAATGTTTCAGAGAGGCATGACAAAAGCTGTGCAACAAGATTTGGGAATATTCCAAGGGATAATTCCCTGGAAATTAAGGTCAATATGTGAGATTTTGACTGAGATATTTAAGAATATGGTAGAAGGTATATTTCAGATCTGATTGCTCTGTTTCTTGTGCATCACTTTGTAATAGAGGATTAAAAGGTTTATGATGAAATTACATCTCTTTTTAAAATCTGAAGAAGAAAATACTTCCCTGGGGTTTTGGGGACATCTCTGTCTTTTGCAATCAAGGCTCAAATTTTAAATGCAACAGATTATCTACTATTATTATTACAGAATAATAAACTGAGTTGTCATTGGGATCCAAATCATGGTTTTCAGTCAAAGGCTTAGGTAACAAGCAGGCTGCAGGTTTTGCAATTTGGGCTAAGCAGGACATCTAGAGGTTAACAGTACCTGCCACCTTTCATTACTATGGGCCATACATAGTAGGGGACGAAGGGAGTCACAAGAGACCATCTAGATGAGTACCTGGTGTTTAATTGATTTTTCTGGAGACCTTTGTAAGACTTTCAGCCACCATGGCATATCAAGGATGAAATTTGTTGGTGGAATTTCTCCTTCCACTTCTGCCAGCAGAGCCTCTTGTTCATGATGTTCCATATTGCTCACCGACCTAATTTAGAAGCAAGGGCCTATTTACAGTGAAATTGGCACCTCAGATCAGGCTGAAGGAAAGTTTCAGAAGTCCATAACAACAGGTAAGAATCAGTCCACATCTTCTCTCTGCTGGATAACAAGGGAAGGACAAAACATAAATCTGTGTACCCATGTGGGTACTTGCAACAGAAGAAAACATCCCCTCTCCTGACAGTTTCCCGTTTTGAAACCAGAATATTATCTTGACCCTTCTTTTTATACTATATATAAATAAATAAATACATAGATAGTTAAATTGGACCAGTTTTTCCTCTGAGCTCTGTGTTAAGGGCCCTTCCACTCTGAAATTTTGCTGTGCAGTTTTCTGAGTAAAAACCCCGGTATTTCTTATTTGCCTTTCTTTTTTTTTTCATCATGCCTTCCAGAGATAACCAGTGATTGCCACATATGGAAGAAAAAAAGCAGTCAGTATTTTTTCCCTTTTGCACTTCTCAATTATTTTCCACTGGACAGTTAACCAGGTCCTTCAGCAGGATTCATTTCTGACCACGAGGTTGCTCAGTGGGCCCTGACAGATATGACATTGCAATCCCCCTGTGTCAGTCTAGGATCCTGCAGCATCACAGCTGAGATGGCTCTTAACAGAAACTGTGCTAGTGCTATTAGAACCTGGAATAGGCACCAATGTGAGAGGCTAGAAGTGCTTAAAGACACGAAAGACAGGAAGGATTTGGCATGATGTAAGTGTGTAAGAGCTATAATGCTATATATAATGCTAATGTAAGAGCTATAATGGAGAGGAAGGGCTAGTATGTGATGAGAACAAAAGATGGGATAGAAAAAGGGAGAAAAAAGAAAAATAAGGAGGAATTCTGAATTCTGGTAGGGAGACTGGAATATGCAGCAGGGAGAAAGATGAAGAAATTGTAGCAATGTTTCCTAGGCAGTCTTTTAACATTGCCATAAACAGATCATCTCCTGCGGATCCCATTCAGTAGTTTAGTTGATATAATAACAGGGAAATGAGTCACCTCATTTAATTGAAGAAAAAACATTTTGGTGTTATGTAGATATTACTTTCTCTTTTGTAATGTTAATGTTGGTTCAGCCCGGAAGCACCTATTCTGCAGACCTTTGTTTTGCTGGTTTAACCTCTTCTTACTAATTTTCTTGATTGTCTTTGATTCTTTCAATGGCTTTGCATTTAGTGAAAAGTGAAATAGTTCTGTTTTGTGTAGGTTGTCATAGCAGTCGAGACAGTAGGGAATCTGGCTCTACTTCAGTGTCTAATACATCAAGAAAATAGGTATGTGTCCTTTTTTTGTGGAATCGTGGAATCATAGAATCATAGAAGGGACCTGTAAAGGTCATCTGGTCCAACTCACCTGCAATGAGGGAGGACATGTTCAACTAGATTAGGTTGCTCAGAGCCCCATCCAACCTGACCTGGAATGTTTCCAGGGATGGGGCATCTACCACCTCTCTGGGCAACCTGGGCCAGTGTTTCACCACCCTCAGTGTAAAAAGTTTCTTCCTTATAGCTAGTCTAAATCTCCCCTCTTTTAGTTTAAAGCCATTACTTTAATGGCTTGTCCTATTGCAACAGGCCCTGCTAAAAAGTTTGTCTCCATCTTTCTTGTAAGCCCCTTTTAAATAGTGAAAGGCCACAATGAGGTCTCCCTGGAGCCTTCTCTTCTCCAGGCTGAACAACCCCAACTGTCTCAGCCTGTCCTTATAGCAGAGGTGCTCCAGCTCTCTGGTCATTTTTTTGGCCCTCCTCTGGACCCACTCCAACAAGTCCATGTCTTCCCTCTGCTGAGGGCTCCAGAGCTGGACACAGGACTCCAGGTGGGGATGTCATGAGGGTGGAGCAGAGCGGGAGAATCACCTCCTTCAGCCTGCAGGACACACTTCTTTTGACGCAGTCCAAGATACAGTTGTCCTGGTCAGCGCGTACACATCACCAGCCCATGTCCAGCTTTTCATCCTCCAGTACCCCCAAGTCCTTCTCAGCAGGGCTGTTCTCAATCCCTTCATCCCTCAGCCTGTATTGATACCAGCGGTTGCTCTGACCCCCATACAGGATGCCGGACTTGGCCTTGTTGTACATCGTGAGGTTCACACAGGACCACTTCTCGAGCTCGCCCATGTCCCTCTGGATGGCATCTCATCCTTCAGGTGTGTCAACCGCACCACTCAGCTTGGTGCCATCTGCAAGCTTGCTAACAGTGCACTTGATCCCATTGTCTGTCATTGACACTAAACAGTACTGGTCCCAACAATACACATATATTTCACCAGTTTTTAACAAAACAATGCTCAGTTCTTGGCTCTGCTGTAGTGTGACCTTGGCATAGTTGATGGGGTTTTTTCTTCATAACTTGGGAACAATGCTTCCTTCCTGATACTGGCTCTCTTGTATGTATATTTACAAAGGATGATATTAAAGCCTTTTAAATGTGTTTCTTTAACACTGAGCTCTATGGATTCCCCACTCTTACCTGGGACCTATTGGTATCACGATAGAGCAAGTATTGCTATTCTTGCACTGCAACAAGACTAGAGTTTTTAGCAATGAAATTCAATTGGGGATCTAGGCTCTGTCTTTCTCACATACCAATTCATATAAGGAAAGTAGTAACCTATTTTCAGGTTCCAGTTTGTATTTTTTTTTTAGATGGTAGCTATTTGTACACATCTTAAGAACTGCTTCAGTTCTTCATCTATCCAAGTGAAGTAATTAGGATAACTTCTTTTATGTGGTTTCAGCAGCTGTGTTGAGAGTATTTTGTTTCTAATACAGATACAAGCTGAATATAATTCATCTATTTAGTTATTTTTACTTCAGACTATATGGACTCAAAGACATTTTAGTGCGGCAACTTCGAGGTCACTTCAAGAAATATGAGGTTACTAATCTAAAGTCTCTAATAGTTTGAAAAATAATTGATAAACATTTTAGTACCCCTCTGGGTGACTGAAATTTAGCTGAAGGATAGTAGATTAAAAAATCTCTGCCATAAAATAGATGTAAAAAATATATTATTCTTAGTTGTGTTTCACGCATTTAAAGAATTTTTACTGATTGGTAGACCCTTGGCAACCTCAGTGAGTTTGAAGAAGAGTTTTCCGATGGATTTGATGGAAATGCTCAAAAATGTGTGAATAAAACTGGGAATGAACCATCCCCTCAGAACTAAAAGTGATTACTTGGAAATTAGTTGAGACACACTCAGGAAAGGGATTCTTGTATATATATTCATTCCATGAAAGCTGTATATGGAAACAAATTACAAGGAGTACTTCCATTCAAGTTTTAATATAAGGTAGTTTTTAAACATCTTGGCTCCAAAAGCCAACTTAAATATTGCACTAGCAAAGATAACAGAAAAAATGCTAGGAAGAATTGAATCAATGCAGAAAAACAACAGTTTATTAGTGTTTAAACACACATAGAGAACAGAAGAGTTCAAATTACCCAGTCAGTGAGAAAGAAGATTAATATCAGACTGAAAAATGGAAAACAAATCCTTCTTCAAGCTAACTGTGCAGAGGGTAGTGATTTCAATGAAAATGAGTAACATCCTGCCTTTAAAATAGTGTACAAATCTTGTGACCCTTGCTAAAACTTGCTGAAATCAATGGATTTTCCTAGAAAAAGGAAAGTAATGTAAATTTTTAACTCTTATAACAGAGAGAAAATAAAGCTTGTTCTGTTTGTTTTGGCATCCTGGAGAAAAGCCCCATGTGCTTTGGGGTGATTAAAGAGTTTTTGCCCTTAGTAAACCTACTGTTATAGATGGAAAAATTAAGACAATTGTCTTAATTGCCTTAATTTTAATATCAAACTCCCACATGAAAATCAGAGATGTTCAGAAATCTGTTCCTCATTCCCATCGACTTCCATCCCTGTGTTTGTAACCATAAAATCACCTAGAATAGCTATAATTCTGTATAAGTGGACTTTCTGCAATCAATATTTCATCCATTTGAACAGTATATTAGCGAACATGTCTGAAAAACAACCAAAAACTCAAGGAAGGGCTCAAATTTTGTGATTCTAATAATTCTTGGGTATTTTAAAATCACAAAGTCTTCATTTCAGCTAGCGCTTTGCTGTTCTGCATAGGTAGAAATAGACGATTTCATATTTGCCTTTGTCATTCTGAGTGTCTAAAGAACTTGCCTTGACAAAAAGAGTTATGCTACCTGTGAGCAATTTATGGGGGGAAAAAAATAAATAAAGATAATGCAGGAAGATCTATAGTCAGATACCATACTAAGTGCAGTAGTCCTGCTGCATATCATTTAGTGGAAGCACTGCAGTTATACTAAATAACAATAGTGCACATATTCCTTACAGACTGATAAGAGGTGAAGTAATTCAGAGTAATTAATGAATCTACTATGAGTCTTTTCATTTTTAATGGACTTGGTATGATGTTTCCTGTGGCATAGTAAAGCTGAAGTAATGGGAGCATCCTGCTGGCCTTTGCACACCTGATCATAAAGACAGCTTTGTTTTATGACTTTAGCTTCAAAAGTACCTTAGAGATTGTGATAGGAAATGCTTGCAACCTCACATGAATAGGAGTATAATAGAGCAGCTGAAAAACCTGAAGAGTTCTGTTTTGTGACTCTTGAGTTCTATTAACTGCAATTTTTGGATGTTCTGATTTTTATTTTCTAGTTGCACTGTTTTTAACTATTTTATTTTAACTAATATTTTAACTATTATGTGATGGAAATGTATGAAGAAATGTTGCTTACTGAAATCTTAGTTTTACACTTCTGTATTCTGTAAAGACTGGCTTCTCTCCTTCATGTTATCCTAGGTAGATCTGTATCTCTCAGACAGTTGACTGTAAAGTCCTTTGAGGGAAAATCTGTGGAGAAAATAGATATGAAGTGATGGGTTTTCCCTGAGCCTAATCTCTGTTCAAAGGCATTTTAACCCTATTAATAGTGAGGCAGAGGTGCATATAAATACAAAATACCTTGGCTTGGGATGGCCCAAACATCTGGGCTGTGCTGTAGTATTTTCTTCTAGAAGGAATACCATTGACTTCTCAGATTCCTGTGAAGTTGCTGTTTAATCTTAGGGGATGGATATCAGCAGGCATATATGGAACTTGGTAAAGCAATGAAATTACATATCAATACGCTTCGATTCAGAATGTTTGTTAGTACCACTTGCTTTCAAGTTTGTGTTACTATTGATTTCTTAGTAAAATAACAGACTCAGAACGAAGCTACTATTTATATAAAGCTCAGGTAGAAAATATATGTGTTTAGTTTAATATATCTTTTTCAAAACACTTGTTTGAAAAAAAAAGTAATGTTATTTTGAATACTGAGAGCACTGATACTGAGAAGACACTTTCAGTAAACTTCTTGGACATCAGGGTAGTTTAGGGGACTGTGAATCAGTTCAAGCTGAATGAACTCACAAAAAGTGATGAAAAATGAAAAAAAGTTATTTTCTTGTGGAAATTTTTTGTTTGGAATGCAATGTGCTATTTTTAAAGTTACATGATTGTGTTTTTAAAAATAACATTGTAACATTCAAAGCATGCTTAAAATGAAAGAAAGGTTAGCACAATAAGATAAAGCAAAGTGTTTCTCCTTTATAAAGAAAAATATTTTTGAAGAGGAGAGGTCAAGTTGAACTTTCTTAACATTATACAAAAACACATTGAAAACTCCCCTGTTTGTGGAGCTCTGGCAATTACCTAGGAAAAGAAAAGAGAAAGGAAAGGGAGTGGAACATGGCAAAAAAGGGTTGGGATTTAAACACTCAATAGGAATCTAATTTTCTGGCTGTCATGCAGAAGGTGGAAGCCTGATGTTGAATTCTTTGGCTTTAAGTGAAATGAACAAAATTATTTACTCTAAAAGAGACCTTCCTTCATTCTTACTATTATTTTTCTGCCATTATTTTTCATGAAATTTGCTTACCCAAAGCTATACTGAAAGACAAAATTCAGATATTGTAGGTAAGGCTAGAGAAATTATTCACGTCATTTAGATAATCTGATTGACGGTGGAATTTCCCATCAAATAGCTTATTTGTGAATTGGTGCCTTCTTATTCACAGCTGAAATCCAGCTGTGTGCAAAAGACCCACCAAGGCTTTATGCGTCACTTCCATCGCAGTTAAAATACATTTTGAGGACTCATGTGGGACTAGCATGATGAATAGACTGTGTTCTGGCCTGATGCACAGGGGTGAGTTTTATTCTTTCTAACCAGCTAAAAGGATATGAACCTTAAATAAAGCACATATTGACATTGTAAGACACTATTAAGGTCCACAGTGTACCATGGTGATGAACCATGACCAAAGTGCTCCCAGGGTTGTAATAATTCATTACTGAAATAGTTTCCTTCTAATGACTAAGGCTGACTGTGTCAAAGAGCTTGGACTCCTAACCCCAAGGTTTGTTATGTAGCATTAAATAAATCTCACTTTCTGTTCATTTACCTGCTGTATCAAAGGTCATGAATCATAGCTGACATCAAGATTTGGATAGGTATCTATAAGGATCTCCCTCTGATTATTGGATGAATTTACTGTAAGGCAAGCCAGGGTTTGCACTCTCATGGAGTGATAGGTACGCATGGATAGTACTGAGAAACACCTTCTTATACACATGAGATATTGAGCCAGTTGTCTTATAACTGTTTACTTCACATTTTAATTTTTATTTTTATTTTGGAGATAGATGAAATCTGTTTTTCTTTCAGGTGACCATCCCAGCTACCATGGAACACACTTATGCTTCCGTAATGTACTTAAGGTCCATTGACCTTCAACTTTTTCAAACACTGCCAGGAAGCAGCATGATAAGAAATGGAGGGTTCATCCTCCATCAGCCAGCACCACTGGGTATTCCTGGGAGCTGAGGGAGGTGGGAATTAGTCCCATTTTACAAAGAAGAAAGTAGACGTTCGACGTCTCCTACCCTGGGTTGATGCTCTAACCACTGCATTACAAGAGAAAAGCACTTCACAGAGCACTCAAACTGCTCTTCTAAATGGAAAGCGACAGCTAGCACCTTATGAATATATCAGGTTTTTCAGTGTATATTTGATACACTCTGAAAATACAGCGTTTTAGAAGCACTCTGAGTTTTCCCAGGACACCTATCTGGAGAGAATCAGAACCACCCTCACCCACTTCGGTCTTGGTCCTTTAACGACACTTTCCTGCCTGCAAATAACCCTTCTGACCTCATTAGTCATTGGCAGAAGTGAACTGCATCTAAACCATTATGTATACAGCAAACCCACACCTCGCTGACCAAACTACAAATATTTGCCTTTGAAACAAACAAGCAAATAGCTATCAAAGTCTTTAAATGTTTACTTGCATTTGTCAGAATGGAATAATCTTCATGCAGAGAATCAGATGGCCTGTGGAAATCCACGCATGAAAATAAATAACCCTTTCTCCATCAGTATATAGCAATCATAAGGCCTAATAACCACTAACTTTTGCCTATTTTCTTGAAACAGATCTTAAATTAGACTTGAGTTGAGCAAAGCTATTCAGTCTTTTATGAACTTCATTTCATGTGGCATAGGATTACTTTTTCTTAATTAAAAAGTAATGAGAAATAATTCAGATTTATAGAATACTTTTAAAAAGTTTTGTTACATGACATTTTAAAATAGATAAGAAGGTGTGACACCAGGGTAAAGCAAAGAATTGGATAAAAGAGTGGGAAAAATAAAATTAAGTAGTAAGTTTTCAATGTAGCAAGGATTTAACAATGAACCTCCCTGGGTTTTGCAGAGCTTAATCTGTTTAGTAATTATCATCACAGGTGATGAGCGATGAGCTAGAAAAAAGTGAAGGTGGTAGGAAGGTAGAAGAAGAAGAAAAGTACAGGGGAATCCTTGACAAGAACAGTTATTTTGCTGAAACTCAGATTTGTTTCGGAATTGCTGTGTCAAATGTAGACTAGATCAGTCTGCAAAAAAACATCTGAAGAACTAAACTGTCAAACAGTTGGCAACTTGTTCTTTCCAATAAACCAGTAATTAGACCATGCCATAAGGAGAAGAATTATTCTATTTACCTTACAGAAAGTGCAGTAATGTGAATACTGTAACCATCAGGTTTAAAGTGTATCTCAGCAAAAAAGTAGATTGTGGGAAGCTGAAGGATAACACCTCCATTGACACCATCCCATCTTGTGCCAGGAAGCGTGCTCTGATGTCTACATCTCAGCTACCAGACTGCAACAGATTTAAATTCTCATCCTAGGAGCTTAAAAAGAAAAGTAGAACAGCATCCACAGGAGAATTGAAATCTGAGAACAAGGTTGTCTTGGTTTGCCTCATAACCGAATGGTTAGAGCTATTTCAGTCCGTAGGCACAAAGGCCCCTTCTCCACATCTTAGTTGGGCAGGCAATCTGCTGGGCTATTGGGGAGTGATGAGGCTCTTAACTCTCCCAGCACTTTTGAGTAGCTAACACTTTATTGCTTTGACTCTTCACACCATGTGAGCACCAGAGTGTTTCATTTGAGGTTCAGTGAGAGTCTTGTCAAGTACAGTAACCTACTTATCCTAGGTTTTCATTTTGGGAAGAAACAGTGAAACATTTATACACTTATTTAAATGCTAATCAGCTTTTGTTTGGCAGCCAGACCAAAATATTAATTATTCTTACAGCCTTAGTCAAGGACAAAAAGCTTGCTGATGAGCTTCAGAGGGGCTTCATCTTATGTAAATTGGTAATTTAATGGAAAATGAAGTTCTGTGCCAAAAAAAAAAATCATATAATAAAGCACAAGGAACTCTTAAATAACATGTCAAACCTTGCAGCATTTAAGACTTGCAGCAGTAGATTAAGAAAAGAACAAAGGCGTCTCTGAAGACCTCTGCTTAATGTTCAGCTGCAGTGAAAATGCAAGCGTAGTATTAGGACGCACAAAGAATGAGATTGAGATATTTCAGATAGTATTATAGTGCCTGTCTATATTCTGAATAGTGCCTAATCCTGTATGATCTCATCTAATGTATCACATGACATTGGTGCAATATTTCTCCAGAAGGGCAATTGTCCTGGGTTGAGGTAAAATGGAAAGGAATTAAAACAATCAACAGGATTAAAAAAGGACATAGAAAGTTCCCTCAATAAAAAAAAACAAAAACAAAACCAAAAAAAACCCACAAGAAAAACCTTATGAGAGCGTCAAGAAAACAAGTAAGAGTCAACCCATTAGAATGAACAAGTATAATGAATTTGGATTATGAACATTTGTTTTCCCTGACCCATCTTACAAAGAGGAGAGAACATTACATGAGCTTAGAAGGCACCTTTATACATTTTGTCAGAACTAGTAAAAAGAAATACATTTTTTCACCTAACAGTCAATTAAATTTGGGATATTTTTTTCCATAAAAGATTTGTTGATACACAATTTAATAATATTCTTACAAGTATGTTGACATTTCAATGGCTGCTCAGACTATCCAGACACCATCTACAATATCTTAGTCCTTGGAAAAGAGAGAATGAGTGATAAAAACTAGGAAGGATATAATTACCTTCTGCAAGTTTTCAAAATTTTCTTATATGTAAGTCCTAAAGCTGGAAGTAAAGCTGCAGCAAAACATTCCTAGACCTCATTTTCCTGGTCTTGTTCAGACAGATTTTTCTCTCATATTCTATTTTCTGAACTGTGGTGGCTTTTACTTTTCTGAGACTATAATCTAATTACAACTTTTGCAGAATAGCTTAGTGATGTTTTGTGAAAGTAATTAACTACATTTTCACCTACTCCGTATTCAGTCTTTAAGAAAACCAGCTATGGTTTATTATGTTCCTTTTCCTCCCCTTTGTTCTCTGGAAATCTCGGGGAAGTATTATTTTCTCTGATACACATCTAACTGTTGATCTCATTGCAAATGAGCAGAAGATAGCCGCAAACTATTAAGTGAATAGCTAATTTTCACAAAGATCTTGGTATACATAATATTCATTAGATCATGCATAAATTGCACATTTAACTATCCAGAAGAGAACTTCTTTAATAACAAAACAATGAACAGACCTGAAATATAAATAATTACATGGAATGTGAACATCTGGAAACATTTAATAGCCAGTGAGCTATTTTCCTCCTATCACTAGAGATCTAAGATTATTATAGGATCACCTTGCTCAACCTCTACCATGAAATTAATTACCTTTAGATAGACCCCATTTGCCTGCTCATAAAATTGATCTGACTTTCCCGCTTGTATAGCAACCTATATGTCATCAACAAAAGTGCTTAGAATAAATAAGACTTTTTTCCATCTTTCTGATATAATCACAAAATTAAAACTAAATGGATGTTCCAGTGTATCTTGGCACAAGCAGGTGGTATCTCCAGAACACACCAGACAGTATACATGCACAGGTAAATTTTTCTGGTAGAAAGGACATATGAAGGTATAGTTATTTAATATTCTGACACTGTTGAGTCTCTAAGATACTGCTCCATAAAGGCCAGTGCTCTCCTGGAGGAACTGGCTGCTCATGGCTTGGATGGGTGTACTTTTTGCCGGGTCAAAAAACATCTGAGAGGCTGGGCCCAAAGAGTGGTGGTGAATGGAGTTAAATCCAGTTGGCAGCTGGTCACAACTGGTGTTCCCCAGGGCTTGGTATTGGGGCTGGTTGTCTTTGATATCTTTATCAACAACCTGGACGAGGGGATTGAGTGCACCCTTGGTAAGTTTGCCGATGACACTAAGTTAGGTGGGACTGTTGACCTGCTTGAGGGTATGACGGCCCTACAGAGGGATCTGGACAGGGTCAATGGGACAAGGCCAATGGTATGAGATTTAACAAGGCCAAGTGTCGTGTCCCACACTTGGGTCACAACATCCCCATGCAGCACTACAGGCTTGGGGAAGAGAGGCTGGAAAACTGCCTGGTGGAAAAGGACCTGGAGG